>VYZT01052906.1:5602-48376 GCA_013400735.1 Pomatostomus ruficeps
ACCTGGAATGGAGAAAAAGAACCAAACTGACCATTAAAACAAAGTCTAAAAGAACTGATAAACACTTTGCAATGGTAACAGCATGTCAGGTTTTTGAAAATCTATTAAATTTATTTGAAAAATATAGTCCATTACAGTGATAATGCTATGGGGCTAGTTTTTACTTTGGTAATGATGGAAGGAAAATAAAATGCATCTGCATCATACAGAATATATTATATGTATAATAAAATGTACAGAAGTACTTTTTCTGAAAGACTTAATATCATTTTTGCCAAGTGGCCAGTTTTAGCCACTTCAGCCATAGGATCATTACAAAAATTATGTGAGAATTACAAAATGTAAAAGAGATAAATAATGTAAAATCAAAAGGCATTTAAATATGTGATAAACTGAAGCAGGTGGACATTTTAGACATAAAATTATAATTTTTTTGTCTCTTTCAATTGAGTAATCCAATCAGTATTTTAGACCTAAAGGTCCTATCAACACCTATCAACACTCTAAGGAAATATTATACAATTATATAATTTTTGTGACTTTCAGAGATCAATTTATTAATTATTCATATATTGTTTATCAAATAGAGTAAAAGATATGGTCAAACAGCTCACACGATAAAATGCAAATTTTAAATGAAAATGTTTCATTACCTAGACATCAGAATGCCTGATTTGTGGAAATATCTGAGAGTCCAAATTCTTGTAGAAGCTTTCACACTGAATTCACTTTTGATTGTACCAAGTATTTCTTTTAAGTACAGTTTTCTCACATTTAGGATTGTATAACATATAATAAACTTTAAAATGAAATGCTGGTTATCAACAAACATGTTTTACAACATAAAATATACCAACAAAATTCTCACCCACCATGGAAATATATGGTCTCATGGACTGTATTCTACAGAAAATTTTTCAACTACATTTTATATCCTTTACAACAGCAATGTAATAAAGGATAAGTTATAGAACTAAATTCATATCTATTCATCTATTAGTTGCCTCTGGAAATGAAAATACGCAATTACTCAAATAAAAAGAAACAGACAGCATTCCTGACAGCTAAAACTTTTCAAGGAAATACCAGAAAATAAGCAATTAAATTGTACATCAAAAACTTGAGCACTATCTAGGCTTCAGTAATCTATACATTCTTTCAGTCAGGGCAAATCTTATATATATTCAGATGAGCAAATGGATATGAAGTCTTGTAAAACTACACAGAGAATAAGACAGTGGAAAAATAACTTATGAAATGAGTCCTTTCTCACAGCCTCTCCAAATGATGTTCATCTCATCTTCCTGTTAGTTGTTACAAAGATATTTATTCCAGTGCCTCTGCTGGAGTAGTTAACTGTTTCAACACACAAACAGAACATCTAAGCATCATAGCACAGATATGAAGGAAGAAATGCATTTTCACATGAAAGAAAGTATATATACAAATGTACAGATTTATAATCATTGGCTGGTTAGAAAGTACCATCACTATATTTAAGAATTTGAGAACAGGTGTCCCAAAGGATATTAACTGAAGAGGATAAAATGAGTTGCAATTTAATTTAAAATCCTTGTTCTCGATGTCACAAGAATAGATACTGTGATTAGCACTCTTTTAAATGAAGTGCCGTGGAAGAGGGTTTACATGTCTTTAAGAAAATTACATTTTTCACTGTTTCTCAAAATGTCATATATAAATATTTATCTTCCATTTTCAGCAAAAGTATCTTATGATAATTGATCAGAGAATCTTAACAAGAAGTCGGAGAGCAAAATATTACTTCGTCCCTAGAGGTCTCATGAAGTAGAATACTGTTCAGTTGCGACGAAGGAAGAACTAAGATTTTTACAAGTAAAGCAGATTTTACAACATCCTTTTTCAGAATCACCGGGAAACAGGGCTTTGTACGGTTTGTTGCATGCATTTCAAAATAATAACGCTAGGACATGAACTATTCCTCACTCAAACCAAGCCTTACACTCATAGTGCTAGAGCACTGATAATGTCTCATTCCAAATTTATTACCCCAGAATAATGGAAAGATTGCAGGATACACCCTCACATCCCCTGCTCCTTGTGGACCAGCTCTTGCGTCTAAGGAAGTCAGGGAAAAAGCACTATCTGTCTAGTAATCATCAGGAAATAAAACACAGATTTTTAATAATGTACATGACAATAAAGTAGAACATGGCATACATAAATACAAAGATTCCCTGGGAATGATTTTTTAAAATAATAATGGGAAATTTTGACTACATCTGAGATATTACAAAGGGATTTTTTTTTGTTTACTTTTTTGTTTGTTGGTTTTGTTTTTGGGGGTTTTTTTGTTTGTTTGTTTTGGTTTAGTTTTGGGTTGGTCTGGTGTTTTTTTGTTTTTTATTTTGTTTTGAGACTCTGGAAGATCTCTTTCCAGTATAATTCTGAGTTGTATGTGGCACAGATCTGAAATGAAAAAGTAAGCTAATGATTAACTTAAAAAGTCAACAAAACAACTCACAAGACAAGGAAACTTACACAATTTCACTTTTCTATGAGAAAATTGAAATATGTACAAATTTGATATTCAGATGGTGGCTCATAAAAATCAAGATCTTGGCTATAGTCTAATCTTGAAGAGACATTTAAAACATTTTACTACTTTATAAATGGATCCAAAGGAAAATTTATCCCTCATAAAATGGGGCCCTAAACATTTGGATCTGTCTGAAGCAAACAGAAGAATTATATGAGATAATTTGCCTCAGTTTATTAACATTGTGATTGATAGGCAAAAATTAGAGATAATGGCAGGGTATTCATCAAATTGAAAGTAATCTTTGGGGACTTCAAGTAAATCTAGATTTAGGAATATGATTCTGTGATTTAAAGCAAAATAGATTTACCTGAATTTTATTATTCCTCAGAGTAGGCTACAAAAGTGACAGCTATGGAGAATAAGAGAACCCATTTCAATATCTTAAACTGAAACCTAAACTAGAAAATTGAAACTGTTACACTGTTAGAATTTACAAACCTGTGGGAATGATCTCAGCATAAATTTCAGGGACTATTAGATATCCAGATTTTAGGACTACATAATATATATTCAAGTATTCAGCAGTACAGTGTTAAAACTTTGGGAAAATGTTGAGTTTGTGTGAGAGTTTGTGTTTTCCTGGCAAACTCATAAAGGAAAACACAAAACCCAGCATTTACATGAAAATTGTAAAACTAGTAGCAAATCAATTGTTCTTCCAATAATCAATCCAGTTAGATATTTTTCAATAATCAATCCAGTTAGATATTTTTCAACTAAATCCTTTCTTGTCAGAAAAACACAGCTTTTAATGAATGAAAAAATGAAAGCAAAGTGAAAAATGTTATTTATAATTGTTTCAGTTTTCTATTCAGCTGCTGTAATATTAGAAAGAGTAGCTTTCATAAGCTTGAAATCTTTAACTTCTCTGTATGTCTCAACTGGCTTTAATTCATTTATCATACAGAGTATGAGTTATTTTTGTTTGCTTTCATGTTGCTCTTCGTACCCATAATCTGTCACAAAATGATGAAAGGTCAACTTCTACATCTGTATGGTTATGATATCAACATTTATCACTCACTGGTTAAATTTATAAACAAACTCCTCTGCAGTTTCTCCCACTCTAAGCTCCTATAACTACCCGCAAAGCTTCCTCATTGTTGTCATAGAGAAAAATTGTTCAACTGACATAGCTCAAATCAGATCAGGACCAGAGAGGTAGTAAACGACACATAATTATCTGGCAATCAAACTATACATTCAGGTTCCACATCAGCGATACTGTCAATAAAACACAAGCCCAGACAGTAGGAAAATGTTACTATACACCTAGAAATTTCAAAATATATTTCTGTGAGTAACACTTCGCTAAAGCACCAGCATGGACATGTGGCCCCACATGATCCCCTGTGAATCTGGAGGAGACTTCCACCACCGCTGTGCCATGGAGTCTGGCTGGGTGCAGGCTGCTCTCATGCCCCATGGGAAGTTACTGGATCTGTCCCAGGCAAGACTGGGGCTGCCATAGGATGATGTTTGGCAGTGCCCAACTAGGGTCACTGCTCCTTATCTTGTTCCAAGGGGTCTTCCCCACTGATATGAAATACTTCCATTAATCTGTGACACGGCATCACTTCAGACTGTCTAGTCTCATTGTTTCCTGGTCTCACTCCAATGTTTATCAAAGTACTTTTTTTCTCTTGTGTTGTACTTGGGGGATTCTGAACAATGAGGGATACCCCATCACTCACATGTATAATACCTACCCCAAAAGCAGCATCACTGCCTCTGGAAAAGTAACTACTGCAATATACAATAAATATCTACTTTTTAGTTTACTTTTGAATATTATATGTCTATAGGATGGGAATGGAATTTCAATACCCTTCATTTATAGAAACTGTGTAGATATATAGTTTAACTGATATTCATGTTATAATGGTAGAATCATACTTACAGTGAAATCCTATATCAAAATGGATCAGCTTAGTATTTGAACAGAATGTTTGATGATTTGGTTTTTTTCCCCCATTAGTGTTTTTTTCCCCTAGTTAATATTTTCTTTTTCAGAATATCCATGTCAGAGACAGCTCCAACATTTGCAGGGAAAAGAGACAACTTTAATCAGAGATGAAATAATGAATAAGTTACTAGGTATAATTGTTATTTTTATGATATCATTTTTATGCAAAATACATTACACACAGATAAAAGCTATTTTAAGGCAATCAACATTAAGTGTTTAATAATGTCACAAATAACAGCAAGCTCCAGATGAGGCAGTACTACTGAACACGACAAATTAAAAGGAGAAACCATCACTAACTATAGTTAAAAATTAATTTGAAAGACAACAACAACTACTGAAATATGTAGAATATTCTTCTGCATGATTATGTCTGCATCAGCAAGCAAACAGAATCCAATTTTTATAGCAAAACAACAGGTATTGAGGAACTGATATCTACATTATCCATGTTAGAAACTTAATTTAAAGAGCTTCTGGTTTTGTCTTATGTAATTAGTGGTTGTCAGCAGTTAGTGTCCATTAGATATAATCCTCTGGAATCACTCTTCCATGTTATTTTTATCTAAAGGAACTCACCTTTAACACTCTGGAAGCAGATTCATGGCACACCAGGGTGTAGGTGAGGATGATGGGGAAATGGACTTGTTTCTTAACTATGACTCTCCTAAAGAGGCATCCATTAGAAAAGAGTGGCTCTTGTACTATCTAATTTTGTTTTCTAATTAAAATAGCTTTTTTGGTGTTTTTTTGTTTGTTTGTTTTTTGGGGTTTTTTTTGTAAAAGGCAATTAATTGTTTTAGACAGATTTCTGCAGCTACAACTGCATTTCTTTAGCATAAGTACTAGAATTTAGATATAGGCCATCATTATGTACATGTGGTGCTGCTTCTAACTGCATCTTTTCTAAATTCCAGGCAACTTTTCTATCATCCATTAGAAGTTTACCCACTGATAAGTGGAAGGTGGTTAGAAGGGAAAGTCAAAGGATCACAGAAAATTTATTGCACGTTTAAATTAGAAACCTACACGTGAAATTTCCCATGCAAGGACATTGTAATTGATCTTTAATTGCTTGAAATTTGTTGTTAAATCCTACAGCAAAACAGACTGTTAGAAAACCTAGAGAATATAAAGAATAAAAATTGTTGATCACTAAGTGGAAAACACATTTAGTTAAAATATATTAAATCTTTGAAGAAGTAACATGAAAGAATAAAGAGATTTTCAGAAGCTTTTCATAAGGAAAAGGTATAAGGTGTTTTGTTACAAAGTACAAGAATAGCTGAAAAATTTTCACTGTGTGCTTTGCTTTTCAACCTGGAAGTTTGCATTGACTCTCCCTACTGAATTTTCCTGTAGCTTGCTGAGAAAGTGTCAGAACACCAATAATGGAAGTGATATTCTACATGCATTTAATATGGACTGCAGATATATGGAAGCATAAAAATTAGCATTAGAGTAATTAATTGATTAAATTCTGAATGCTGTATGGTTTTATATACAATTTTACACTAGAACATTGAACTTCTCTCAAGTGTAGCTACCTCTGCTGACTTTTGGCTGCCTCAGCTCACTAACATCCAAATCCAAAAAGAAGCCATGTTTGCCTGGGAGTAAGGATTTCTGTCTACTACAATATCAAAGCTAAATGCATGGTGAATCAATTCTTCTCAGAAAGGAGAGAGAATTAACACTAGGGTCTTTACCTTCAATGTGAAGGTTTTAACTGCCAAGCTGCTTGATTAAAATACAGGTTTTCTTTTACGATAATATTTTTCAACTTTACCCTGACTGACTTTTTCTTTTCTTTCTTTTTCTTTTTTCTTCTTTAGATAAATTTCTTCTGAATTTAACATTTACAAAACAAATCTGAAAAAAAGTTACAACTTCTCTTCTAAGATAAAAAATAGCATATCTAACCTGAAGTTTTAGTTCCCCTTGTTATTGTTCTTTATTCAAGGAATACTTTAGACTGGGGTCACTGCCAGTGTTTCCTGCACAGGTAAAGAAAATTTGAGCAGGAGAGAAGGAAGAAGTGATCAAAGGTACACTTTCTTTATATTAATTTTTTCCCCTTCTCTCCAACCTAAAATGTTGTTCTTTCATATAAAGCTTCAACTAGACAATGTGACTTCCCCATTCATATGATGTTTATTTTTAATCTTTCTCCTTCTAATATTTTATCTAGGTTAGCCACACATACATATTCATAAGCTCTCATGCATTTGAATGTTTGGTATTTTATAGGTAATTGTTCAGTCTTTTAATTTGATTATTACTACTGGAAACAACAAGCAAAAGCAGAAATTACATATTGGATTTGTTATATTCCATTTCTAAGGAAAAAAAATTACAGTACCTTGATAAACATAAAAGTATATACTTGCTTCAAAAGATTAATATTTGCCATATTAGTGAATATAAAATATTTAATCTGTTACATTTACAAGTATTTGTACACACATTTTTACAAGAAAAGAATCTAAAGAATAAAACCCAACAGTTCTACAACACAGAAATTTTGCTTTCTTCAATAATCCACTCATTAAACAGTGAATGTTTCTGGGCATTAATCCAATTAGCTATCATTCTACTCCTATTTCATATTCTATTGAGTATCACAAAAATAGACTATGATTTTTGTTGTGTGACTTTAGAATTTCTCTCTTCTTACAGGTGATAACTCTGCAAAGTAATTGATTCTAAATGACAATGTCAGATGGCCACTGTTAAGACTCCAGGACGCTATTAATGTTTCCAGGTCAGACATAGATAGTTTCAGATCACTTTGATCCTAAAACCAAAGAGCCCTTCAGTTCAGGAAATACTCATGGTTTCGGCAATACAGATGGGAATTAACCTGAATTCTCTACACTGAAGACACTGAAGCAATACTTCTAAGTTACTGATCCAGCAAAATATAAATAAATTTCTCTTCCACTGATAGCAATGGTGACAAGTCTATGCACATCAAGAACCTCACAGAAAACAATATTCCCCCAAAAAAGGAAAAAAAGTCACATAATTTGTAGTAGGTTTTATCACCAGAAAAACTTACAGCAAAAGGTTCTGATTTTTAAGAGAATCACAGTTAACAGAGAAATATTTATTTGTATCAAGAAATAAAAATACACAAACCCAAAAGTGAGAAAGGAAAAGAGAAAGAAAAATACAAAGAAACAGAAAAAGAAAGAGAAAAATAGAGAGGAAAAGGTCAGGATAACATTAGTTTAGGGAAGATTTGAAAGACCTTAGTATGTAAAAACTCTACTGAAATTGTACAAAAGAAACTCCTGACCAAAGCAAACTTGGAATGTAAAATGGTTCTGAAATTATAGTGCTTCTGGAAACTGTGACTTAAGATATGAAGATTTTTATTTAGGGGCAAGTAAGAGGACAATCTCCATGGATCACATACCACAAAAAAGCCAAAAGGCAGATAACTCCAAAAGCTCAGTAAGTATAAATGTTACAACAGAACAATTAATAGTTAAAATAGAAAACTAACCATCACATTAGAAAAATGTTCAGGTTTGCCAGATGAGTAGATGCATGTCATTTTGACAGGAACAGTCATGAACTGTCAGACATGAGAAGCATGTATTTGATTTTCAACTGTCTCCCTTTATCACAAAAACTTAGTTTCTGATTCAGAAGACTGTTGCAGTGTGCTGTTGGTCAGATTTCTGTTTTTCTCATATCCAGGCACTGCTGCCCCCTCCCCCCACCTCGGTATCTGTTTTCCCCCCTTGGAGAGCTCTGTATTGCGTAATCCTACGCAAAGCCTGCCAAATTCAAACCCAGCTCTTCTCCCCTATTGGATGTTGTACCCTCCCCCGCCCCCTCGTGTTGGTATATATGTAACTGTAACACGCTGTGCCAGGCAGGGCTTCCCCAGCACAATCCTGGTGCCAAATAAACCACTTCAGAAGCCCCTTCGCTTGTCTCTCCTTCTTCAGCGTGCCTGGAACATCGGTGGCTTGGGTAAAACCTTGCAGGAACTTCGCCAGCCCTCCCGTGCCTTCAGAGCAGCCCCTGCAATCCCTGGAACTGCGGACGGACACCTGGTGCCCCCCCCACCCCCCGCAGGCACCGCAGCAGAAGACAGGAATTGCACATGGCTGATTGGAGTTTCAGTAAGACTCTCCTCAGTGTGAGAGTGAGATAACACAGCTTTAGATGATCTGATTCCCTGTTATGTCTTTCATCTTAGAGTGAAAAATTTATATTACATTTACAATTATATGTGCTTGAAAAACAAGACCCTGAGATTAGCTCAGTGGGTTAGAGCATGGTGCTAAGAATGTAAAAGTCTGGTTTGATATCCATTTGGGCCATTCACTTAGGACCTGGACTTGATGATCCTTCTGTGTCCCTTCCAGCTCAGACTATTCAGTGATTCTGTGCTAGTACAAAGAAAGATTCCTATAACATCCTCAAAAAGGGGTGGAGGGAAGAAAAAAAAGGAATGAAAAAGAAAAATGTTATGCAACTGGATTATACAGAGGCAGGAAGTTATTTTCTTGTCATATCACACTAACATAATTTTTACTTTCATCAGATCCACTTTTGTAAAAATTATTCTTCCCATTCAAAGACAGAATTAAGATAGTTAAGGTAATGCATTGTCTGAGGATTTAAAAACACACATTTTTAATAGAAACATGTATAGATATGCATAATAACAAAAAATTTATTGAACATAAATCACAATATTTCCACTATTCTGTGAAGTGCTGTAAGTCCAAACTCTGTGTTTCTAGAAGAGTTATTTAATTGTCCTAGCTTTTCTGTTATTCCTGAAAAAGATTCAGTTTCATAAACAAATAATTCACTCATAAAATTATTTATTCCTTCACTCTTAAAATTTTCTTTGAATGTGAAACTTTCCTGGTCTGCTTTAATTTCCTAAATAGGGGGTATTTTAAGGTAGTAGCTCTACTGGTGAGTCATACCAAATAGGTAGTAAATACCTGTCCTTTGAGTCAGAGACTGGAGATCAGAGACCAAACATCTCAGCCAACACTCTGGAGAATACTTCTGTGTTTTCATCTTGGTTCTATACCTGCAGTCATTCAGGTTTTTCTCTTTAGAATGTGTAATAATTTGGTAAATGCTAGGTATAAAAAAGGTATAATATGGATAACGGGTATGCTAAATGTAGTATGTAATACTTGTTCAAATTTCTGACTTAAATTGTGTTCAGATAAAATATCAAACATTGTAAAAGTAACAGCCATCCAACTGGTGCTACATCTGTGTTTGTTTTGTTTTTTGCTTTTGTTTTGGTTTTTTTTTTTTGGTTTGTTTGTTTTTTTTCTTTTAACTCTAAGGATCATTTAGTACTATAAGAACGAAAAGGAAATAGATCTTTCTAAGACCTATGGCAGCTGTAAGGAGAATCAATAACAGTTCCACTGAAGACTCTACAACATGGACATCTGGGATATAAAATTTCAACTCCCCATAAACATAACAGAAGAGAAACTGTTTGTTTAAATAGACCTTTGATTACAGGTGGTTTCAGGATATGCAAAACTGCAGTCTTTATTGATTAAAAAATAGCATACATCAATAAATAAATAAATAGTGCAATTATATAATGTGATTGTTATGTTTTATTAAAAATTGACAACAGCTTCTGCTCTCCTTTGTATGACTTCAAAACTTAAGAGTGTAGAATTCATCAAGCTGACTGTGGAGCATCCCTGTGCTTTTCAGATGAGGGGACTTGATACAGAAAGTAATTACAAAATAAGTTAGTTTCACTTAAATCTTCTTTCACCCTGTGAACTCTAGCTTTGACACATACAGGCTTGTAATTACTATCTAAAATTATCATGTTCATTTTAAGAACAAGCTGATTACACAAGAAAAAACAAACAAGAATTCAAAAGGAAGATTAGCATTTTGGCAGTTGAGGTAAAAGTAGTTGAGGTATATTATACTGTTATATATATTACTGAAAACACATTTTTCACTGAACACAGTTGGTGATTGAATTTCTAAATAATGACTGCAGTCTTCCTGGGCTAAAATATTAGGGGCAAAATGTTGGTCCTTGCATATGTACATACAGAAGATTGTACCAACAGTAAGATGGTTGAATCTCACTTTTCCAGTCATAATCACAAAGTTTTTTAGGATTCTAGCAGTCCTTCAAAGTAGAGGAAACCATACTCTGACCATGAAGATATTTTCAGAAGATTAATTTTAAGCAAGCAACCTGGCTATTAACAAGATATGACCCGGCAAATAACAAGATACTGGGTCATAGCAGTCTGTGAAGATGGGTAGCAGACACGTGGATGCTGCCTCCAAAATACATCTTTTGTAGGATGGACATCTTTCCCTAGGTGTCAAGGTTGCTCAAGGCTCTCATTCAATCTATCCTTGAGTACTTTCAATAATATTAGACATGTTTCTAAATGGTGTTGCAATTGACATATGTCCTCAAATTTAATAGTGGTTTATGTGATTGAAAAAATTGCTTAAAACTGTTTAAAGTTGTAGAACTATTTTTTAACTTTATTTTTCTGGTTTTCTATTTCACAGGCTAAGACACTTTGCAATCAACACCACTTACTGAAAATGAAAAAAATGTAAAATTCCAAATCCATAAACAAGGACAGAAATTAAATAGAGAACATCTCCCCATTTCCGTTCATGAACTGAGCTTTGCCGATCACTAAACTCTCTTATGGCTGAGTGTGGGATGGAATGACACAGAGTGAAGTGCTCTTGGCAAAGCAGCTAGGCTGAATCAGAGCTGTTGACCTGTGGTCACCAAGATGAGAAGATCCTACTGCTGCTGCCTATCTTCCCTCATATTTTCTTTCTGATCTCTTGCATCTATTGACAGAGGACATTTCCTTTGGATCCTTCTTTCCTGACGTTTTGAATGTGCGTAATGACAGCATATTGTCATTTACACTGTAAATTAATTTTGCTGTTTTCTTAGTTATCTTAGTTTAAGCTTCAAGGCATTATCAAGTATCTTGTTTCTCAAAAAAGAAACAACTGTGATTATTTTCTTCTTTGGGTAAAATACTATGGAAATTATACTTCAAGTTACAAGAAAAGGGAAGAAAAGGAAGGAAAATATAAGCATATGGTAATATATGTTCTTGAATTAACAACATTTTTAATTTAAATTTGATAATAGTTAAGGTTTCTGTAATTTTAATTTAGTAGTGTACCATGTGAAATACACAGCATTATAAGGTTCTTTTTTTGCTTTAGGGTTTTTGCCATAATGAGTGCTTTGTAAATAATACTCAAATACAGTAAGAACTCTGACATGATATTTCTATTACAGAATGCCACTTTATAATTCACTTTATATTACTTTTTTCCCCAAAACCTTTACTTACTAAAATGGTCCCAAAGGTTCTTTTATTAGTAGCTGTGTTCCTAATTAGATATGGTTACTATGCAATTACATATTTTCCTGTAAATGGAAATGTCTAAAATCATGCTTTGTTTTCATTACTTAAAATATTGAAAACAGTAATTCCAGTGTAGTAGAATGTTTTTTAAAAGTTATTGGAATTTTTTCATTTTTGTCAAAAACTTTATAAAAGAGATTATACTTAACCTATATAAATATGGATATGTAACGAAAAAAACCAATAGTCTCTATGACAAAATGAATACATTTATACTTTCATACTGCATATGAATATGAAATTGCTTCAATTGAGACACATAGTTTCAAAATCTAAACCACAACCCATCAGACAGGAAGAAAAATTATACACATTAAAAATACAGTGTATACTACCTGTCGACTGACAAACATTTTGTTAATTTGATTTATATCATAGTACCTTTCCAGAGTTAATCCTTGACAAATAGCATAACTAAGCTAGAACTGGTGGATTCAAAACTATATTTAGAAATTGTTAGCAATGGCTGACTTTAAACTGGAAATGCATACTGAAATTCTCTTCCCCTGGGTTCTATCCTGTACCATTCAATGCTTTCAATGCTGTTCAGTACTCTATTAATATTTGTTATATCCTTGTATGTTACCACATTGGAGGAAACTTCAATTGCAGGAGGACTGGATTAGAATTGCAATAATTTTGAGACACTGTTATGAAAAAAAGAGGTTTAATGAAGTCAAAGGCATAATTCTACACTTAGGGAACAAATTGTTTCAGAATCTGGAAGAACAGTGTGAAAGTAGATTGAAATCTCCAGAGTAGGATTTGGGGGTTATGATACAAAGTAAACTATGGTGAACTACTATTGAACTTATTTGCTTTTCTGAAAAAAAAGATAAATATTAGGTTGAGGTGGACAATTATGTGGTGTCTGTAAAGGTAATGGCTCTTCTGTACCTGAACTTGTTAAATTATAGTGTATACTCTGTCTCTAATTTGTGGATCAGCTGGGGAAAGTCAGGGCTATAAAATGTAATTTACAAGAACAGTCTGAAAACATTTGGACTTGCATGGGTGGAGAGGCAGGGAGGAGGTTATAGCCTTTTTCAAATACACAAAAATATGGTTGTAAAGACCAAAGATAAAAAACAAACTGTTTTGCATACCCACAGTCAAGTGAACTGGAAGTAATGGATGTAAATTACACCAAATGACAGTTTAGTTAGAGATTTGGAAAAACATAAGCTATTTTTAAAATCTGTGATAGATTGCCTACATGCATTATGGATTTTTCCTCACTAGACATTTATAAGGACATGTTGATCTGTCAAAAATCATTGAAGCAGATGAATATTTTGCGAGCCATTTGGTTTTGATTTTTTTTATTACAAACATGCTAAATATGGATCTTTCTTGGCTATTACAATGCTAACTAATAGGAGGCACCACGTTATGGAGGCTGAGGATTAATGTGATTGATAAAAATTGTTTTCAAGAATGTGAAGATTTACAATGCTGTTATCTTTGAGTTTGAATGAAATGGTTAAGAATCAAAATGGATTATTTGATTGATTGGATTTCTTAGAGTATATGGAGAGAAAAAGAAATTACAAATCGCACAGCCTGGGGGCTAGAAGATAAAAATAGTCATATTCAACAGAAAACTCAAAGACCCTTGATTCAAAACTTTAACTTTCTAAATTAGGAAAAATACATTTGCCAAAAAATTTGCAATAATAAAAAATCAGTATTTAAAATAGATTATGGAACAGTATGTTTTTCAATTCAGAATCTCTGGTTTTTTGGTGTGAATTCATTTCTGTGCAGGTTGTAGGTCAAATGGGATAATATCTTCCTCTTAAAATGATGGTATTTCATAGGATATTCTGAGCTGGAAGGGACCTTTAAGGATGATCAAGTCCAGCTCTTAAGTAAACGACCTGGATGGGGCTTGAACCCACAACCATAATGTTGTTAGCACCCTGCTCTAGCCAACTAAACTACTTATAGGGATAGCAGTGCATGGAACATCTAGCCCAAGATAAGTGAAATATAAACCAAAGTATTCAGGAATGAATGATAATGCTATCTTGCTGCATTCTATTAAAAAAAGGAAATTTAAAATCTTGTCACTATAATACAAAGCACGAAAAGGTCGTTGTTAAGTTCTGTTTCAAAAAGGTATATCTTTACAAGACGTTTTTTTTGTGGATGGAAAAGTGCTGCATTTGGTCTCTGAGATGGTGACATTATTTCTGTACTTGAGAAATACACTAAGAACTTTACCTTGTCTAGGCAATGGAAAGTCTTGACCTTTTTTCAGATGAAGTACCTCAAAAACATGGTGATGAGGACCACGTAAAAAACTGTAATGCAAACCTTCACTTTCCCTGAGGGAAGAACCTGATCTCACAGGTTACTTGTTCCAGATCAGAAGACAAAGTAAGATAAAATCTTTTCTCTTTCTACTGTGTATCTAGCTCTCTCCCCTGTAGTTTATTCTGTTAAATATAGCTTTTTAACCCCAACCCTTAACTTGAGATTTTAGGTACTATTTAAGATTCCATCTAGCAGAATTTTTTAATGGAAGTATAGTTCAAAATTTTAACCCTTTTGTTTTAAACTTCATTGTTTATGGAAATTGTTTAAGGAATTTAGTTCATATTTTACATAGGTATGCAAAGAAAGAATCTATATTAAATATATGCTTCCTAACTGCTGATATTGTACTTTAGATGTATGTAAATTTATTACATTCATGGAGTCATTCACTATAGGTGAGTTGAAAACAATTTAATGTGTTTAATCCTTTACCTGACTAGAGGAAAACAATATATTAATATGGTAATATTTGTATTTTACTTTTCAATAATGCTTTTCAAAAAACAATTAGATTGTTGAATATTTGGTCACCTGGTCACCTGCAAACAATAGAGATATAGTATATTTTACTGTTTAGACTAAAAGTAAGACATTTACAGATATATAACATCAGTGAATTTCTGGTCACTAGGTTTACAGATAAATTTGCAATGTTTTTACAGTTTCAGTTTCTAATTTTTTTTTAGATGGCTAAATTGTTTATTGATTTTTTTCTTTCTAAATTTCACTTATATCCTCTATTTTATTTCTATTTTATGTAGCTTATGATAATGGAATAAATAATTTGTAGGAAGTTTGTCAGTATCACAGGGCAGAAATAGCTATTAGACTTCCTAGAAAAGTTTGTGTTATAATAATAGTCAATGATCACAGCAATGTAACGTTTTGGGTTCTGTGACACTCTTGAGCTGCTGATCAGAGAGTAAATCACATATAAGCTGTTTGTTATTTATCACCTAGACCTAAATGTGCCTTTCGTATGATCCAGGATAATCTGTAAAATATTTTATTGCTTTGTATTAACTAGTCTTCCCCAGTTTCCAGAAATCTGGTTCTTAGAGCCTCATCTTCCAGGTAATCTGTGGTGGAATTAATTTCAGGGGCTCTGAAGCAAAGCACCGCAACATTAGCTGTGGTGTCAGGCACTACCATGGTTCTCAGTGCCAGCTGGTCCATCTCACAGTGGGATTTCTTCCTGTTGAATAAGCATCCTAGGACCCAAGGCCTCCTGTGCTGCTCTCAGTGATTCAGGAACCTCTAAGGGACAATTTATACAAAAAGAAAAAGCAGCCAAAGTCCTTGTACCACTTTACTCATGGAAGGCAAATTTGATTCATTGAAAGGGATAATGGCAATTCTGTTGGTATGCCTGAATTTTGTTTAAGGTAATTTCAAAGGCACGTTATCTTTGTTAGATCATAGCTTAAGAAAAAGATGAAAATGAGAAAGAAGGTGAAATGGTATTGAAGTTAAAATTTGAATTTACCTGTTTCACCTGGAAGTAAACTACTCAAAATTAAACTAAAATATTTATTTTCTGAGTGAGAGAAATGTAGGAAAAAAGTGTTTGCATCAGGCATTCTTCAGGCTTCCTTCTGCATTTGTTAGTCCAACATGATCAAAGTTTGCTTTTTTTCTTTTTTAATCCTTCACTAATAGACTCACGGGGCCATTATATATAAAAGAATAATTTTTTAAAAAGGTAGAAAATAGTGTTTATAAATATTGCAAACACATATTTTTGTAATAAATCAATCTACCTTTCTGAAGTCAGATTACTGCAAACAAAACTACCAAAAGCTTTTGCTTTGTGTGGTAGCCTGTATTTGAAGTGTTGTAGAAAAAAAGTTTCTGACTCGTTTGCAGAGGTAGCAGTAAAGATCTGCAGTATGTGATGGGCAAAAAACATCCAAAACCAACCACAAGCCACATGTACTAACTTGCCATAGCCAAGACATGAGTGCATCACTAAAGTAACTGAATTATCAAAAATATTTTCCAGTGATTGTAAGATATTGCATTCTTGGTCCTGTACATATGTGGATGTAGCCCAAGTGCAGGAATCCTGTTACTTCTTAAGTCTGTGTTACTGTTCTAGTGCCTTTGAACAGTGTAGTGAGAAGCAGAGATCAGAAAGACTTCTTGTACTGTCTTTTCTCTTTACACTTTCCTGGAACAGTTTATCATGACTGAGTCATAAAGAGAACAGATTGTATTATTGTCTTGCAAAAATCCATTGACCTTGGTAGAATAGAATGCCTTGTGAAAGAAAACTCAGTTTAGTAGAAGACATAAAAGTGGGGGCACTGAATGAGTTTCCTACACAGAAAGAAGGGATCAAAGGGTGGCCCTTTTTTCCTACAAAAGAGCAAACAATCAGTAACTTCAAATAATTTAACTATTCAGAACTGGATCCTAAAAATAATATATTAAAAAAAAATAACTCTTTTTTTGTTCTCATGCAGGCAAGTATGCTATCTGACTCTTGAAAAACAATCTATCAGATAAGTAAAAATATGAATCTTGTAGCCCAAAACTAGTTATTTATGTGAATTTTACTCTAAATGGACATAAGAAAAATACTTCCCATACCAAGCATAAAGTAGGAAAATAAAATAAAATCTTTATTCACCTCATTAGTTGTGATTAAGAAGTATGTAAATCCTGATTTCAATCAGTCATTTCAAAATTAAACCTAAAGCAAAGTAACCCAAAATCTGCCCTGCAAATTTCTCATTACAGTGCCATTTAGAAATGAGATTTCCAGCTGAACTGCTACTGTGTTTAGTTTAACAAGCTGTCAGATTGCAATTGGTATGTGCAATATGGAAGTTATTCAAGGGTAACATTCTGAACACATGCATAATTATCAGAAGAAAAGAGATGAGATGTATTAATTTATTTTCCATTATAGAAAAAACAAATATGAACTACTCACTGCAGTAAACAAAGGAGTTGGACTTGTCTGTATTTTGGAATTTCTTATCTGAAGAAATGAAAGGAATACACTGTGTACTCTTGATCTTTCTTTAAAGTCACCACTCATCAGTGTAAAATGCTGCCTTGTTAGGAATCTGCTGCAGGGGAAGGTCAAACAACATATTATGATTCTCACTGGAAAAAATATCTGTTTTACTGCAGAAGCACCTATTTCACCATGGGAATCTCTACCTTCTCTTAGGTATGCGAAAACATTGCAATTTTTCTTATACTATTTCTTTGAGTCTTATTGGAACTGTAGAGCATGTTTAGAATGCAACCTAAATAATTCATACTAAAACAATTCCAGTTATCTAAATACCAGTATTTTGAAAGCAGGTTGACCAACTCAACTGCTGGGGGGGGGGGGGGGGGGGGAAAAAAACAAAACAAAAAACTTGCTCTTTATATCGAAGAGCTGAAAANCAAAAATAAACTCAAAAACACAAACACAAAAAACTCCAAAGCTTCAATTAATAATCATGTGAACACAACCTTTTTTCTTAGTGGTTAAGTTCAGAAATTGAATTAACGGTCTTGAGAAAACTTTTATTTATATAGTTGCAGAAAAGAAAGAATTTCTCTGATATTTTTTTTTTTTCATTTTCCTTCTAAGATAGAGGTGGTTTCAGTTTCCAGGTGATATGATTAAAAGAAAATATATATATATAAGGTAAATAGAGAGTTGAAATTAGTATTTTTGTATAGATATTAAGGTCCAAATTTTTACATTTACAGTGAAGAAAACTCAACTATTTTATCTATTTCTCAGAAATACATTAAAACATTTCCTGTTTTCTTACAAATATTCTCAACCTTTCAGAGAAGAGCTTCTTAGAAACTGTCCCTAAATCACTGGAACAACTATCAGCTGTGCTTCTTTTTATTTTCTTGCTATTTTCTTTCTACCTATATTTTTCCATAAGATTACACTATTTACACTACATTATATCTATATCATTCCTTTTATCACAATCTTTCTAGTTAAAACCCAAGATTGTCAGTATTAAACACTTACTGAAATATAATACTAAAAGCTTAGTGTTTTTCTCTATTTCCTTTTTTTTTTTAAATTATTTTTTCGAAACCTGCAACCAGTGTTATTCAGTTAAGGATTTGATCACCCTAGGTGACACAGTAAAATTTCTAAGACAGGAGATAGTTCTCTTATGTAGCACAAATATATAAAAATAAATTATCAATGACACTACTAAGGTGTCTATAGATAATAATGAGTATATGGGGTTGTTACAAGGCTGACATTTAAGGACAAATGGAGAACGTTCAGAACGACGGCATTTGTCTTCTCAAGCAGCCATTATGCATGCTGGAAGTCTCCTTTCTGGGGAGGGATGAACATTTGCCTGCTAACGGGGAGCAGTGAGTGAATTCCTGGCTTTGCTTTGCTTGTATGCGCAGCTTTTACTTTATGTATTAAACTGTCTTTATGTAAACCCACACGTTTTCTCACTCTTACCCTTTCAATAACCTCCCTCATATCTACAAAAGTCCAAATTCTTAGAATCAGAGAATCATAGAATGGCCTGGACTGGCAGGAACCTTAAAGGTCATCTACTTCCAACCTCCCCAAGATGGACAGGGACACCTTTCACTAGAGCAGGTTGCTCAAACTCCATCCAGCCTGGCCTTAAATACTTGCTACCATAAGCAACCTATCCCAGTGCCTCACCATACTAACAGGAAAGAATTTCTTCCTAATATCTAATCTAAACCTTCCCTCTTTCAGTTTGAAGCCATTCCAACTTCCTGTCACTACATGCTCTTGTAAAAAGTCTCTCTCCATCTTTCTTGTAGGCTCCCTTCAGGTGCTGGAAGCCTGCAATCAGGTCATCTGAAGCCTTCTCTTTTCCCAGCTGAACAATCCCAATTCTCTCAGCTTTTCCTCATAGGAGTGGCGCTCCGTCCCTCTAATCAGCTTGGTGACTCTCCTCTAGACTCACTCAAACAGGTTCATGTCTTCCTTTGCTGAGGACCCCAGAGCTGGGTGCAGCACTCCAGGTGGGGTCTCACCAGAGTGGAGTGGAGGGGCAGAATCCCCTTCCTCACCCTGCTGGCCACACTGCTTTGGATGAAGCCCAGGAGTGCACATTGCCAGGTCATGCCCAGTCTCTCATCCACCCCAAGTCCTCCTGAGCAGGGCTGCTCTTGATCTGTTCATCCCCCAGCCTGTGTTGATAGCAAAGGTTGCCCTGACCCAGGTGCAACACTATGCATTTGATTCTGTTAAACTTCATGACATTCCCATAGGTCCCCTTCTCAAGCTTGTTGACATCCCTCTGGATCCACATCCAATCCTACACGTCTTGTTCACCCTGATGTTTCATTATTCAGAGAATTATATGGTCAGTCTGGGTTTTGTTTGTTTTATTTGTTTTAATGACACCATTATAAAAAACTCTGGATTTATTTATATCTGAGAAGGAGAGGTGTACAACAGGAAATACGAAAAAAACTGACAGCACTTATTTTGGTTAATTAGAAGAAATAGAATGTTGTTTCCAATTATCTTCTGGTTTACAAATATTTCTTGTCTGAATCTAAGTATTCATTAAATTGTGATGGCCAGAAATCATATTATGAAAATATCAGCCTTTTTTTCATGGTCCTGAGATACTGAAATTTTGCCTTTAAAAATCAACAGTTCTGAATTCTGTGTAAATTTCTACTTAAATGGGAGAGTGTTTACATAAGCATCACTGTTGAAAAAATGTTCCTAAGATTTCTCAGAAGAGGATGAATTCACTATGTAATTACAGGAAGCCACCAGTAAGCAATTCACAAACATTTAAAATAGAAGAAACATTGAAATACACTGATCACATTATACCATCTATAAATAGTTTATGAACAGGAAATAAGGATGTTTTCAAATTGTATCCTTTGTCCAGTGTCTTATGCAAAGTAATAACCTTAATAATAAATTTCTTTAATAAAATATGTCTCTATAATTTGCATGTGATAGTTCTATAGCAATTTCTCTTTGTGGAGAAAATAAGTGCTTACAGTGTTGCTGTGCCCTTGCTGTGACAGGTCAAATTTACTTTGAGGCTTCTTATTTTATTCACATGTCCTTTGTTACAGAAATTACTATCTTAGACTATTCCAGCTTTGTTTTCCTATTGCACAAATGGTATGGTTTCTTTTTATTTGAATAATGGGTACAATGTTTTATATGAGGCTTTAATTGGAGTCAACTTTATTTTATTTAGACTTTAACGACTAGTATAGTCTACTTTCTGTATTTTCTCCATGCCATTAATTAATTACACAAGTTTTTAAATACTTCTAAAGAAGGGGAAAGGAGATAATTTGCTTCCGTATAATAAGACCAAGAAGTTTTCCACAACTCATATGAGGTTTGTTTCCTACCTGTTAACAAATTAAAACCAAAATAAATAAAATAAATAATAAAGCATAATTGGATATTCCATACATGTTTTGAAGACTGTGTTTCCTATCTCTGTGATAGTTATTTTTTGGGTTTGATAAACCTGTTTCATTGTATTTAGTAGTTATATAGTTAATGACAGAATCGCTTTTGCATTTTTTCCCTAAATAAAGTTAATTATTCATAGCATTAAAACCCTGAGTTCCAAAAGCAAAATACCTATATTAATAGCTAAGTGAAAATAAATGTTTGGTTAGTTTCTGGGGTTTTAAATTTTTTTCCTTCATAAGAGTATTATTTTATATCATTTCACCAAATTATAAAAATGAGTGTTTCATAATTTCATCAAATATACCTACCAGATGGAAGTCTTCCTTTTAGAGAAAATCTCCCTTGTGTCATAGTATGCAAGTATATATGCAGTGTGGAATACAGATCTTTACTGAAGCTTTTTTTACCTGTTAATCCGGTGTCTGATGCATTACCTGAATTTGTAAACTTGGAAATTCACTTTGGAAGCAAGTGAACTACACACAGTAGGGACAGAGCTTTCTAGAGGAAGGATCTCTATGCTGTCACATGAGCTGTGTGGAAAAATCTAACAGCTTGTAAAAGCACATACTGCTTAATGAATAAAAGAAAAAGCCAATTTCAAAAGGTGTTCACCCCTTAGACTAAAACTTTCAGGCTTCTGTCTATAACTTTTCTTATCTTTTAATATTTTGTGGTGCTAAATCTCCTCTACAATACTTTTTTTTATTTAGTATTAATTTAATATCTCATGTTTTCCTTGAATCCTAATGATTCATTTAAGATAATATCAAGTCACCAATGCACATAACTGTTACTTGTCCCAGTAATTATTACATTTAAATATATATATCTACTTTACCTATTTTATAAGAATAGATGACCACCAGAGACTGTTTCCTTAGACATAAAAACCATGTCCTACTACACATACCTATACCTTAAAGAAATTTTAGAAAGAAGAAAACACTTTTTTTTTTTTTTTATATCAGCAGAAAGAAACACTATCATTTAGGATAATGATTAATATGACAAAATGAGATGAGGACCCTAACTTTAATATGTTCTTGCACAAAATCTCACTGGACTCATCAATCCTGACAGCGTTAGTAGGCTTCATTAAGCATTAGTTAAATTAGCCATTACTTCTTAACATTATTGGCTAATTGCTTTGTGAATCTCAGGCAACTCCAGAGTATACTAAAGCTCCACATCAATACAGTAAACTTTCATTTCTCAGTATGATATCCCACTGTTTAAAACTTGATTGATGGTTGGTCTTCAAAAGCTGGAATGAGCTTTATTAATTCCTAAGTAGGAAGAATAGAAAAGTAGAGTGAAGATTTGATTGCCTGGTGCAAATATAGGTTTTAATATGCTGAAAATATTGATGAAGATGACTGGTTAAAATTTGCAGCAGAGAAAACAATCCTACAAATTCTATCTGTCTAAAGATAACACCACCTTACACCATTAGTTGATTAGAATATTGTAGCCCTCTTCCAACATAAAAACGTGGCATGAATTCCAAATTGACATTTAAAGCAATAAAATGCATTAGTTCTTTCTGGGAAAAATGTATCTTGTCCAGATGTGATCTTTAAAGATCATCTAGTTCAACCTCCTTGTCATGGGCAGGGACTTGTTTCACTGTGTCAAGTTGCTCAAAGTCCCATCCAGACTAGCCTTGAATGTTTCCAATAATGGGGCATCCACAACTTTGCTGGGCAACCTGTTCCAGTGTTTCATCACCCTCAGAGTAAATGCTTTCTTCTTAATATGTAATCTAATATCTGAACTAAATCTACCTTCAGTCAGTTTAAAACTGTGGCGGTGACCCAGCTTGCCTTCTCTATGAAAATTAATGAAATGAATTGGATTGATTGAGGGGGAAGGCGAGGCTGCAGAAATCCCCACTTTTCCCTTTTGAACTGTCAGTAAAAATTTCAGGTACACCCCTTTTCCCTCAGGTTAATTTTCATATTTATAAGGTTCTTATAATATTCATGTTGATCTGGAAAGTTCTGTTTCTTCTGTTTACCCATTGGTTCGTTTAAATCTACTCCTCCCCTTGTTTGCTATCATTGGATGTTTGTAGTTATGTAATGTTTTCCTATTGGTTGATTTGTTGTTCCTCCCCTTGAACCGCCCCCTTTTTGTTCTCCTTAAAAACCCCTTGCAACTGTTGATCTTTACTTTTCTGCTGCTTTACCCCTCTTTTACACAGTTGTTCAGTTGCCTTCGGGGTAGGGCATTAATAACAAGTTGGTGCTACAGTTGAGTCCCTCTCCTTCTTTGCCTTTGTGGACTTCACTACAGTACCCACTGTCTGCTGCCAGCCCCAGCCGGGGTCCTGAAGCAAACAGCTTTTGTCAGAGCTACCAACTGATTATAGAGACACAAGCAGGCCCACTGCTTGGGCACTTGTGATCTTGTCGCCTGCTGACCACCAGGTGGTCAAGCAGACAGCAACATAAAACCATCATTTCTTGTCTTATCCATACAAGTCCTAGTTAAACATCTCTCCCCAATTTCTTTATAAGCCCCCTTTAAATATCAATAAGGTCACTCCAAAGCCTTCACTTACCCAGGCTGAACAATCTCACCTGTCTCAGCCTGTGTTTATGGAAGATGTATTCCAACCCTCTGACCATTTTTGTGGTCCTTCTTTGGATCCACTCTTAACAGGTCCAGGTAGTGCTAGGGGCCCCAGAGCTGTATGTGGTGCACAATGCAGGGTCTCACAAGTGTGGCACTCAGAAGAATCGCCTCTGCTGGTCATATGCTTTTGTATGCAGCCCTGGATACATTTGGCTTTCAGGACTGTGAATGCACATTTTCACCTCATGTCTAATTTTTCAGCCACCAGTATATTCTGTCATTCCCTCAACCTGTTCGTAATGCAGTCTGTACTGAAGAAATGTGAAGTACCTGGTAGATTTGTCCATGCCTCTTTGTCATTTATGAAAATAACTCATGACTGCAAACTTTATGCCAGTGTATATGGGGGTCCTTTACTCAAAACAGGCACCTATCAGTGCTAAATAGTAATAGATCCACTTTAGGAACACAAAGCTCAAACTGACAGCTTGAAACCTACTAGTCTGAGGAGAATACATTAATCAATAACAGAAATCATGGAAATGTCTTCCTATTTCTCTGTTAAAACTCTGTCAGGATTCAGAAGAGAATTAAATCTTTGTGGCCTGTGTCTAAAAAAAAAAAGAAGAAAGGAAGAAACCTATCTTTATTGCTTAGCATTGAGAAATGTGTGGTTGGGAAGGGAATGATATTTGATTCCAGTCCTTAGTTCTAGAGTACTAATGCATGGTATGAAGGTTTTTATCAGCGTATGACTGCAACTGGGAGAGGGAAGTTTTATTGCTTGTTGTTCTCTTGCTAAGGAACAGAAAAGCCTGACTTCTACAGCTGCAGCACTGCAAGCACTGGGGGACAAATCCAAGGAAGGAATGACACAAACCTGTACCTCCTGTAACTTCTGGTAAATTATACTTTGGCCTTAGGTGTTCTTTGGTACCTGGATTCCTCCACTCTTGAAACAAACTGACAGTATTGTGTGAATGATACTTAACCCATAGGGGAGTTTTTTCCATATAATTCTGGAATTTTCTGAATTCTCATCCTCATAATTTTATCTGGATAGCAGAGGCATTTCAGATAGCTAAATAGCTCCTGCCAGCACTCTGGGCTATGGCAACAGCTTCCCACAAGGGATCAGAGAGTTTATCCTGACTACCCATGCCTCAAGAGTCAGAGAACAAAGAAGGGGTAGGAATGTCCCTGCTTTGATGATCATCTTTGTAGTCAGGGAGCTCATGCAGATAGAAGGTCTCACATGAAGATAAATGGTCTCCTAGAAATAAAGGCAGAGGCTAATTGCCCTGCTGGGAAATGATGAGTGGACAGAGGAGAGTGCCGAAAAGAAAGCTGAAAAAATTCTCTGCCATTTTTTTATTCTGTAGATTGGCACCTGGGTTTTAAGCACTTCCCAGTGAGGATTCTCATGTGGCAGAACTAAGTGAATGACACTGTCTCATGTTAAAACAGGGATGAGGTTAGATAATTTGATTATATGAATCTGACTCAAGAACTGTAAAGTATTACAGAAAAAAGAAAAACCAAATCAACTAAAACCACAACTCTTGTCTTCAGAAAAAAGATACATGTCATCAGAACTCTTGTGGAAAGAGTTGTTCTTTAAATGACAGTCTGGGATATGTAATGAGTCTGTGAGCAAATGGCCTTGTGAGGTAATCCTGTGAGACTTCTGTCCGGGAGATGTGCCATGTAGGTGTGTGTCTTGGTTTCAAAGACAGGTATTTGCTAAAGAAGGCAGAAGCCTCCTTTAGAATAGGAGAATGTAACCCCCTTCCCTCCGAATTGGCAAAATTTTGAAATCAAGGGGCTTTTCAGGCAATGGTATGAGAAAAGAGGAATCACAGTCCTTTACTAATATATTTTATATATATATATATAATGGGACAGACAAAACAACAACAATGGTAACCACAACAAATAAGAACAGACAAACCCACGGACAGTCTCTTCCCACTCTGTTGGCAATTCCCCTTTGGCGCAGTCACGGTCATCGCTGGCAGGGGCACTGGTGCTCCCGGTGCGCAGGGAGGGTGCGATGACTCCCCTGAGAGGGGAAGAAAGGGGCTCGGGAATCCCGAGTTTCCTTCCCTCGAGAGACTGGAGTGGACAGTGGAAAGTTGGTAGAAACANCCCCATTATGGCTTCCCAGCAACTAATCACTTGCCCATTATCCCCCCCAGCAACTAGAATGGGAAAAAATTCCAAGACAGAGAGACAAACAAACAAAAAAAAAAACACCAATCAAACAAACAAACAAAAAGTATCCCAAACCCTGACAGTGTGTTAACTAGCACACATCTGTTACACCAGGGCCTGGCTTCGGAGGTAAAATACACGAAATACAGCCTTGGAGCTAAAATCCTGATAGTTTTATGAGAGGGGTAGGGGAATTTTGTAGTTTAGGAAAAAACAGTGGAGATTTCTGAGTGTGGCAATTCTCTCTTATTTGGTCCCACAACATTGTGCTACAGATATGCATTTCACATATGCAATACATTTTCCTGTAATTGAGGTGTATGTGAAGTTGCACCCTGTTATTTTAGTACTGTGGTAAATAAAGCTAACATCCCATGTCTGAATCCAAAGCAGTAAAATTCTTTAAATTTTGACTTCCTACAAAAGACGACTGTATGACCATGTGTTGGTTTGACCTTGGTTGGCTGCCACACCCCTCCTCTTCCTTAACAGAATGGGGAGAAAGTAGGAGGAAAAAGCTTATGGGTCAATATAAAGACTGGGAGATCACTTAACAATAATTACCACTGCAAAATAAACTTGGAGAATTTTAATTTAAATTAATCTATTCATGAAATGCAGTAAGACATATCAGGTGAGATATTAGGACAAAACTTTCTCCTGCATGTCTCTCTTCTTTCCGGGCTTCCTGTGGCATTAAATATGTTGTTGGCATTAGGCAAGAAGGCAAAGGTGATATCATGTGTTAGCTATAGTACAGGAATGACACATACTGAGACTTCATTCTCAAAACTGCTTACAAAGTCAAGATTAAGTTAGTAGCAGGGATCTAAATCCGTGACACTGATGGGTATTTGAGCAGATGTCTGGACATCGTAGTGAATGAAAGGACTATTACTAGTGAGAGATACACTAAGTTGCAATTCCCTTTCACAGTAAAATAATTGTGTTTGAATGGTGCATTGTCAGAGACAGAAAACAAGAGTTGACAAGCCCTCCTACCTCTATTGAATAAACATATTTAACTTGATTCAAATGCAGTAGTTCAAATTGTGTTATCCTTTTCCAGTATTTCATTATCACAATTAATATGGACAGATGGAAATCTGGTCGCTCTGTCCAATGGCGGTGTCACAGGCAGAGTCCCTCATGATTCTTTGTGAATCCAGCCTTGAATAGCTGCAGTTGTTTCTTCTTTGAAGCAATAATGAAAAATAGTTTTTGACATTATAATTGTCAACATATTATTTTTTTTTCTTTAGGTGTGAATACAGAATGAATTCAATATACAGCTTCAATACATGTTACAACATTCAAAAGTGAAGGCTTTTTTTTTCCCTGGATGACCAATAATTCAGCAGAATGTCTGGGTCAGCAAGTGTGTATTATGTCAGTAAATACACTTTTTAAGTTACACACAAAACATGCCACTTGTATAGCCAATCACACACGTAATTCCAATTCTTATCACAAGCTATTGTTCATATTGCTTTTTCTATGAATAAATTTTCTGACCCTTACTCTTATGTATCCACATTCTCTGCATGAAATGAAACTCCACATAAGTACAATGTGTGGAATCTAGAAATATAATAAGGCTTTTTATATGTTTCACTATGTCACCACAATTCACATTAGCTACTGCTAGAAACAGGGAGATCTGAAGAATGCTTCAAGCTAGTGTTGATGTTAAAGATGCATATTCATAAAGAAGATAAGGGATATATTTATTAGCAAATGGCAAAGAAACAGAAGAGAATGTGGTATTGTTCTTAGGCATTTTCTAATAGTGTACTGAGAAGGCCACAGATACTTTTCCATTTAGAATGAAAAATGAAAAAGAAACTGAATGAAGTAAAAGTTTGGGACATTCAGACTGGTAAATGGAAAGTATTTATCACTATTGCTGACACAAACCGGGATATGACTGGCCAGCTTGACCACCTGGGCACATGCTGGTTCATGTTCAGCTGCTGTAGACCAGCACCCCCAGGTCCTTTTCTGCTGGGCAGCTTTCCAGCCACTCTGCCCCCAGCCTGTAGCACTGCACAGGTTTGTTGTGACTGAGGTGCAGGACTCGGCACTGGGCCTTGTTGAACCTCATGACAATGGACTTGGCCCTTTGATTCAGTTTGTCCAGATTCCTATGCAGAGCCTTCTAAATGGTGTAGCAGGTCACTATTACCCCTTGGATTATAAAGTCTTTGTTCTTCTCCCTGTACCTGTCTTCCAGCTCAGGAGACTGGTACTCAGAGAACAACTCGTCTTACTATTAAAGACTTGGACAAAGGCATTAAGTTCCTCAGCCTTTTTCTCATCCTTAGTCCCTATGTTTCCCCCCACAATACGTGGCTATCTGGGCTTCCCTGCAGTCACAGTGTTTCCAATAGGTCTTCAGTCTGAGTTTGTAGATAATAGACTTTCAATAATTCGTGAGACTAGGAGGATTAGTGGATTAGTGCACAAGTCTTTGGACACAGAAGAACTAGGTTAAGAGACCTGCTTTGGGTCAAAAGGGAAATGAGTTTGATAATCTCTGCTTAGTCCCTGGAAAACATTTGTACAAATCACAGAATGACCTTTAAACGTTTGCTACTATTGAAATTCTTTACTTACAAAGGTCAGATATGGTGCTACATATGAAGAAAATCATCCAGTAAGGCCTTACTTTCTCAGTGAAACTGAGCTACAAATCCAAAACATACTGACACACTCACCACTTAGAAGTCGTACTCAGATGGACTACAACAACTGTGGTTAAAAAGTCACATTATTTTTTCTTTTTTGAACCATCCATTTCACTCTTGCCTTTTTTTCAGTTCATGTAGTGAAGCAGTTAGTGGTATTCACTCAAGCTGTAATCCAATTTAGAAAATGGACATTTCTATTTTCCAGTGTAGACTAAAACAAACCCAAGGAAAATACCTCTAGGTCTCCATATAGCATGCTGATGGACAAGTGCTGGCAGCAGCAGTGGCTGCAGGGAGGGTCTGTGAGCAGTGGCTGGGATTGCATTGTGCTGGACATAGCCATTTCCAGCTGGCTGTAACCCATCTGCCACAGGGCACAGCTGAGCCCCACCATCTGAGGTGAGGGAGCCTCTGAGAAAATGCATTAAAGAAAGGGAAGATGCCGCACAAGCAGCATGAAGAGTGAAGGTGGGAGAAAGCGAAACAATCTCATGAACATCAAGGCCACAGAAGAAGGAGGAAAGAAGATGTTCCAGGTGCCAGATCAGATTAGCCTACAATCCATAGAGTACCATGGTGTCCACTTGCTGGAATGGATGGCTGTTTGCTGAAGAAAATCTGGCTCATGAAGGGCCCTTGAAGGAACAGGGCTACAGGACTACAGCCCGTGGATGGGTGCCATGCAGGAGTAGGGAAAAGTATGAGAAAGACAAAACAGCACAAATGAAATGTTATGGACAGACTACAACTTCTGGGCTTCTTGGAGTGAGGAGGCAGAGGATTCTGGAGTGAAGAACTGAAGCTGAGGTTGGGAAGAAGGGAGGACAGGAAAGTGTGATTTTAATTTTGTCTTCATTTATCATCATCTTATTCTATTTTAATTAAGAAGAATTAATGTTCTCCAAGTAAAGCCTATTTTGCCCATGATGAAAATTGATAAGTGATCTCTGTCTTTATCTCATCCCAGGAGGTTTTTCATGCTCTTTTCTCCTGTCCAGTTGCAAAGATGGAGTAAGAGAACAGCTGAGCAGGGGTCAGGCAGCCAGTCAAGGTCAGCCCATCACAATCTATTTCTGAGCTTTGTAAGTCCAGCTAAAAGCATTTTAAGACCATGGCTATGAACACAAGCTGTATCCAAGAAGGTGTCCTCAGCTCACTGCAAATTCATTCAAATGCTCTTTTATGATGGAATCCCTGTGTCACATAAAGGAGATCAATGAAGTTAAATTGTAGCCTGCTTAGATTTGGAAAAATTTTATATCTGCATATGGAATCTATTTCAAAGTAAATATATTCAAACAAAATATTATTTCTAAATAACTATTGTTATGTCAATAAATTTGACAGCTGTAGAAAGGTATTTTCAGGCCTACAAAAACAGTGTTTCTGGAATTAATCCTTTAATCAGTAATGAAAAAGTGAATAGATTCAATTAAAGTTGAAGTATAGTGAGCCAGAATCATTTACACCAAAATAGTTTCAATGCCAAAACTGCAGTTTTCATCTTGACTTCAAGTTTAGTGACATACACAGGGGTCATATTAAATGCAGCAAATGCATCAGGCCATAATTCCAAACCTTTCTGAAGGCATTGCCTTGTTATTGGTTTCACTGGACACTGAAAAACAAGTGGTTCTGTGACTGTTATAACTGTTTATTGCAGAGGGTAGCAGAAATTGACACGAGAAAAAGTTAAAACCTATTTTATCTTAACAGTGAAGAATCAGGTACCTTATTATTATTTTTCTTTAGAGATTATTTGTTTTCTAGCTGTGTTGATATTTGCAGTTCAGTATGAACTGAAATACAAATGCAGTCAAGGCCTAAAAAATTACTCTGGTACTCTGAACTCAGTGTTGCATCATTGTGGCCTAGATAATAACTTCAGTTTTGAATCCAAGTACTTAACTACTATAGAAATGAACTTGGAAAAAGAAGAAGAAACCTTACTTGTGTGAAAAAAAGATCCATTTAGTTCATAAAAAAAACCTTGTGTGTAATATGGTTATGAGGTCAGATGTGATTTTATACAAAAAAAGGCATTCTGGATCTGACTAATAAATTGTTCAATCTGCTGTCCAATCCTTCATTAAAAATGTGGGATGTTTGCTGAAGAAACCAAAACATCAGAAATAAATTTTACATAATATTAAAGTCAGTCCCACTATCAATTGCTTGTATTTATTCATAACTACAACAAATACAGTAATTATCTTGAAAAGGACTCTAAAGTATTGAACTATGGTGCTTTTGAGAAATTAAAATTAATTACAATCACAGAGTATAATCCTACAGACAGTAGATTTATTCATGTTTTCAGGAAAGAATACTCTTAAGAATTATCAGGTTCAGGACATATTTATTTTTGTGAAACAATACTAAATCAGTAACATCTACTATACAAAAACACCTACATTCTGACAAGGAATTTTGAATTATTTCAGGAGAAAAAAAATATGTCACTAGTTTCTTGTCGTGGTTTGCCCCTGGCCAAATGCCAGGCATCCACAGCAGCCACTCACTTATCCCCCCCCCTGCCACAGCTGGGCAGAGGAGGGAAGGAGAGGGGGAAAAAACCAAGGGAATTAACTCAGAGGTCTATGAGTTGAGATAAGGAACCGGGAGAAAACGCTCCAAGGACAAAACAGGCTCACTTAAGTTGCAATGTGAAATTTATTACTACCTGAGTTAGAAGGAGGATAATGAGAAGTAAAATAAAACTTTAAGGACACCATTATTTCCCCCCCCACCTCCTCCCTCCTTCCCACCAACACTGTGAGGGGGGGCAGGATGTGGGGGTTCAGGTCAGTCCATATCCAGAATCTTCTCCCATTGCTTAGGGTGAGTAGACCTTCCTCTGTGTTGCCGTGGGGTGCCTCTCACTGGAGACAGTTCTCTGTGGAATTCTATGACATGGGTTTACTCATCCATAGGATGCAGTCCTCCAAGGACAAACTGCTCCAGCATGGAAGCAGGGGGCCCCTCTCTCTCCATCCGGGTTTCCCACCTGGACTGCAGTTTCCTCCAACATCCACCCGCTACAACATGGTCACCTCCTCCACAAACTGCGGGACTCTCTCTCAGTCTCTCTCTCTCTCACTGGGCTGCAGCTTCTGCGGCTTCTCCTGACATCCACAGCTGCTGCGGCTTCTGGCATCTCCCTGCTCCAACCTTGGCACCTTACCCACGAACTGCAGGTGGATCTCTGCATCACTCATGGACCCCATGAACTGCAGGAGGGACCCCCTGCCTCACCATGGGCTCACCATGGCCTGCAGAGGAATCTCAGCTCCAGCACCTGAAGCACCTCTTCCCCCTCCTTGTCCACTGACCTTGGTGCCTCCATGCTGTTTTCCCTCACATGTTCTCACATCCTCCTCCTTCTCTAACTAAAGACAGCTGCGTGCACACTTTGTTTTGATTTTTCCTTAAATATGTCATCTCAGATGCTTAACCAACCTTTCTAATTGGCCCAGACTTGGCCAGTGGCATGTCCATCATCTTCAGAGCCATCAGAGATTGGCTCTGCTGGAAATGGTGAAGAATTCAAGAAGCTTCTCACAGGAGCCATCTTTATGGGCCCTCCCCACTACTAAAACCACAACATTTTGTACTGTATGTTTTCTGTCTGATTTTTGTCTGTATAATTTTGTCACTACATTGTTAGATTAATTAGGCTCTTCTCAGTTTTCTATTTTCACCTAAAAATAATTCTTTAAACATTTTGTTTACCAAATCACAGTGGGCAATCAGCCACTTAATCAATTAAACACAAGTATTAACACAGTTGTTTTTAAACAATATTAAAATTTTAAAATACTACTGGCACAATAACATGTAACAAAGCAATACTACAGTAGGGAATATCTTCAAAGAAACAGAAGAAAATCATAACAATTGACTTTTCAGCATCACAGTGGGATGTGCTGAAATTGAACTGTGCTCAGCGAAAAGCTAGAAAACAATAGATACAATAGCAATACATCAAAGAAATTGTGATATCTTTCATAGGAACGTGAAAATTAAAGTGGTCTTTGAGGTCATGTATATTGGTCCCTGGCTGTGACAAATCTGTTGGAAACACAGAAACACTAGCTTTGTGGAAGATTGTTCCCAGATCATTCTTACCATTATAAAAAGTCTTACCCTAATAATCTATTTTTCAAACTGAATTAATTCATGCTTATGTTATAGGCATTCCCCTCATTACATCATTTGTCCATCAGCTTGAATAGCTTTTCTTCTCTGGTATTTGTTTCCTTAATGATTTAGGGACAGTCATCATATTCATCTGATTCTTTTTCTTTCCTGGGCTAAACAGTCCAGGCTCATTTTAGACTGCTCTCCTAATAGTCTTCAGACTTGTTTAGAGTAGAACTTTACCTGATTATTTGCTATACTTGAATATTTTCTTTTTCTTTAACTTTTCTACATTTCATTGTTATCGCAGCCTTGTAAAATGGCATCATACTTCTGCTTTTCTTGGGTTTAGTAGCATCCCAATATTATTTGCATTATTTGTGACTGTAGTGTAATATTTGTGGATTAGTGCATTATTTTTGACTGTAGGGCATTAGTAACTGATAATATGCCAAAAAATATTTATTTATTTATTTATTTATTTATTTATTTATTTATTTAGTGTGTGTGTGTGTGACTGTATTGGGTCTGGCTGAGAAGGAGTTCATTTTTCCCACAGCAGCCCTCACAGTGCTGGGCTCTGCATTGGTAGCTAGAAAGGTGTTGATAACAGACCGGTGATTTAGGTACTGCTGAGCAGTGCTGGCAGAGCATCAGTAGTGTCCAACATTCTACCCCTTCATCAGTAAGCTGAGGGTGGGCAAGATGTTGGGAGGGGACACAGCTAAGACAGCTGACCCAAACTAACTAAAGAGATGTCCTGTACCATAGGACATGGGCTTAGACATAAAAGCTAAGAGAAGGAGGAGGAACAGGGGGCATTTGTCATTTACATTTGTCTCCCAGAGCAGCTGCTACATGTGCTGAAGCCCTGCTTCCCAGGAAGTGTCCCGACATAATTTGCTAATGGAAGGGGTAGAGAATAAAATCTTTGGGTTTTAAATTTGCTTCAATCTTTGCAGGCAACCTTTCACTTTTGCTTTAGTAAAATGCTTTATCTTAACTTACGAGTTATTTTCCATCTTATTTTCTCTCTCCTGTCTAGCCGAGAAGGGGGAGTGATAGAGAAGCTTAGTAGGTACCTGGCACCCAGCCAAGGAAACATTCCACAGTAACTCAAGGTGTGAATTCTCCATTCATTTAAACCACAGTGCTTGGAGCCACATGTTGTAATTTTCAGCCTCATTTCCTTGCCCGAGTATGATACAGTTTCCCTCCTGAAAGTAATATTACTCCCTAGTTTTCTGCAATTCTTGAACTTCATTACACAATTGCAGAATTTTTGTGAAGTGAGTCAATGAAAATATTAAGTTAAAGAGCTGCTCCACAGGGAAAGAACACTCTCTTTACTAAGAGCACAAGCATTTGTAAATTATTGTCATCTCATGATTTCTGTTAATTATACTTATCCTTGCTTCTCTAGGGAACTGTAATTTCTGATCCTTTCTGTATATGAAGTGCAGCTGAGATATATTATACTAGTCATATCTAGATTTGTTTAGATTTAGATTTATCAGACACAAAATTCCAAATACACTAAACCTCATCTTTTCCTCTGTTCTATTTTCTTTTAAGTTATGATGTGAAACCATAAGTGACTCATGTATATCTCATTTGTTTGAGATATATTGCTGGAGAAATCATGTGTTCCAAGATCTTTTAATCATAGAAATGCTGATTTCTTACATATATTTGTTGCCAATACAGATGTTTAATAAGTCTAGAGTTTACCATACTAAAACTAGGATTAAAAGCATAAGAAAAAATGTAGGTATCAATGATTAAGATCTCAACCTCCAAAGATTTTGAAACTATGTTTACATAAAAAATCTTGTTTGAACTTCTGTCATCGTTCACTGTAGCAGTTACCCAGCCCACTGTCTCTATGAAAACTAGTAAAATAACTTGGATAGATTTTTCTTCCCAGGACAGCGAATCTGAGGGAGATGGAGAAAGCATGCCTGGGAAAATCCCCTAAATTTTTACATGTTTTAGCCCTGTCAGTCACAGACTCTGTTCCACCCCTGTTATTTTAATATGCATCAGGTTGTTTTAATATTCAGCAAGTACTAGTAAGTTCTGCCGTTCTGTTACACTGCTGGATAATGCAAATATGTTCCACCTCTGTTCAGAACTCATTGGATAACTGTCACTCCTCTTCATTCCGTGATTTGTAGGAACCCTGGACCCTTCCTCTGTAACCACCCCTTTCCTTTCCCCTTAAAACTCCGTATAACTTCCCCCCCAGGGTCTTTCTTGTAGCTCGCATCCCCTGAGAATAAACCTGGGTGCTGCTGCAAGAAGGTCCATTCTCACTTCTTTGTTCCCACCTGGGCTTTCCTAATATCGACTGCTCTGCTCAACTACTGCGGTGTTGATAACTAGGTAAATAGATACACAGAGAAAATTGCTCCTCTGCAGCCATTTATCTGACCAAGTGCTGGACCATCGCTCTGCAGACTCCTGGGCAGTCCTGTGGTCCAAAGCGTTAGTTCACATTTGAAATTCTTTGAGACACTTAACACATACCTAATTTTAAGCATGCATTAGCGTCACTGAAGTTAAAAAGATTATATCAATTTAAAATTAAGCATTAGTGCTAAACATCTTGCTAGAATGTAGTTCCTTCTTTTGTTTTGGGTTTATAGAGACGTCTTGTGAAAATCAGACAAATTTTCAAACCTGTAAGTTCAATAGTTCTTAAAATGCAGTACCCAATACTGCTTTGATGTTCTGACTTGATTTAGCTAGTTCATCTGCTTGGATTTTTGAGTAATTCCTTGTTGAATTTTCTCTTCGCAGTGTGTGGAAACCTTTAACTGGCTATGTGAAAGAGAACGGTGGCTACCCAATTTGAGTGGAATCTTTGCTGGTGAGATAATAGGAATTTCATGGAATTCAGCACAGGCAAAGCCAATGTCTTACAAAGAGAACAGAATAAGTCTGTGTACCAGCATAAGGAGACCCTGCAGGTCAAAAGCTTCAATATATGCCCGTGGTCTCCTCCAGTATCAATCTAGGACAAGGGCATCTTCTTCTGCACTGGAAAGAACTTGCCAGCATGATGAGGTAGGTCATCCTCTCCCTGTCTTTGGTGCTGGTGAGACATGTGGAGTGCTGGGTCCAGTGCTGAGCTCCCCAGTAAAAGAAAGGCTGTCAGATTGAAGAAAACACTTTGAAAAACAACCATAGTGGTTAGGCATCCGAAGCCCGTGATGTATCAAGACAGACTGAGCTAGTTGGGATTCTTCCAGATGAAAATCAGAAGGCTGAGGCACTGTAATTTGTCTTGAAGTATGTTGTAAGAGGACACAGAGGAGAAGGAGTTGAGCTTTTCTCAGTACTGTACAGAAAAGTTTGAGAGAGAGTGAGCATAAGTTGCAACAAGAAAAACACCAACTCAGCATGAATAGAGAATATTTTACAGTCAGGTTGGTTAAGCACTGGATTAGGATGCTCAGATAGCCTGTCAAATGTCCATCTAGACCAAATCTTCTTCACCCTCTTCAAAAGACTATCCTTTAGAAACTTCATTAGGTATATTTGCTACTAGTACCTCTACAGAGGCACCTGTGAAAAGTAGATTTGGTTAGATTCTAGTAGTGAGATCTGAGTTTCACTGACTAGTTAGGAAAAAAGTCCTATTTAATCACATTATTTGGTCTGAGTTGATAACAATCAGCTTTATGTAATCTAGTGTATCAGTTAAGCCCCTTATATGGGGGAAAAAGGTGTTACAGTCAATTTTCATTATACAAAACAGCCTAAATAGGACATTATGTGCATAGTAAGTATTTTTTTCAATGTCTGCATGTCTTATTCACTTTGGGATTCACTTCACAGTTCAGAAACTAACTTTCAAAATATTAATAGGATTTGTCAGTTATTTTGAAATACCTTCTGCAATGGAACGGTGAACTTTAACTGATCTGCTTCCGGTTTGACAACTTTAGTCCAGTCCAAAATGAAAAGAAGCCTTGGCTCATTGATTTTAGGAGGCTTTAGATAAGTTTTATTAAGACTAATAGGAACTGGATACAAACAGAAAGGAGAAAGAGAAGCTTTCTTGATATCTGGCTTTACACAAAGGAATAACTTGATTAAAACTGAAAACAAAGTGCATTATAAACCACACACTTGGACAGGAATATTTTTATGTAAGGTGCCAAATAAGCAGTTAGTTAAACAGTACCTTTTTCCAGTCCTCACTGGCTTTTTTAACTGTTGCTCGAAGGATGAGAAGGAAAGTCTGTGCAGCAATAAACAATCTCACAGAACAAGGATCACAGAATCATAAAATGACTTGGATTGGAAGGGGCCTTTGAGATAATCTAGTTCCCCTTTTTTAAAAATAAGATGAGGCTGGAAGAAGGCTGCAATAACTTGTCAGCATTCCAAGTTCTTCTCTGAGAGGGGTGTGATGGTTTTGTTATACTTGCATATTTATGCATTTGTTCTCATAGTCCACCTAATCAGTCCTCATTCATAGGTCCCCAAATTGTATGCTACTTTTAAGTGTTATTGTCCGTGATATGTTTTCTATATATTCCATACTTGTTCTTTTTTCTGTTTAAAATGCCTAAAACCTTTTTTACACAGCTTCCCAAATAACATTCTCTTACTGTGTTTTCTGAGCTACTGGGGTAGAGAAAAAAATAAATTAGGTTAAAATTATTCTTATATATACCACAATAGCCACCAAAATTGGACATTCCCAAAGTAGTCTCTATCTCAGTACAAAATTTATAATGTACATAATATTATATATCACATACATACTTAAAGACAGCTACATGTTCTATACAGACTGGTTACACAGGTCTTTAACATAGTGAATAGTCTGTCTTCAGCCTTCAGTCAACAGAATTTGAACCTCTTTACTTTGGCAAAAATCTTGGCTCCCAGTTCACTTCCACATCCTGATTCCCCACACAAGTATTTTATCCGTGCAGCAGGTGTGCTATTTCACTCCTAGCTCTCTTCTGTGGTCAGCCAAATAGGTCCATCCAAGAAGATGCACCAGTACACAAACACAGTTCTCAGATTATTGTTTGTCCTTAGTGACCTCTCTGTTTATATCAATGAATCAGCTGTGCCAGTCTTGGCTACTTTAGCTTCATAATCTAACAAAGTTGTCTCAAAAGTACTTTCTCCTCCAAATATTTCCTTGTGTCACTGCTCCATAACGTGGCATATAACCCTAGCAAAATGTTGCAAAAATACAACAACAGGAAGCTGTAATACAGCTCAGATGTTACTTAAAAGATGAAAAACCTAAACTAAAAATATCTCAGTTGTATGCTTATCACAAGGGTTTGAGAGAAAAGTGATCCAATGTCGTCACTGGAAATCTGATTTAGAGAGTCACACCAAAACTATAAACCTGAGACCCTGTGCAACACTAGCTCAAGACTAGGACATTTCTCTTTTAAATTTTTCTGGAGTAACCTCCTTGTGTTAGAATGCTCATGCATTTCATTATGTCCACATTTAACTCCAATCTGGGCAAATGAAAATTAAAATTTGTATTTGTCTTGAATGACAAGCATCAGCATATTTCTGACCTTGGTAACCTGTGAGTAACAGTATTATTATATTATTCATTGTTCCCAACAGGTGGTAATGTTCAATTAGCAAAACAATAGAATATAGCATATTACAATTTTTTTACGGGAATAGACATCATTAAACACATGTAGCTAGGAGCAAAATATTTACGTAAAATTTACCTTTGGACTTTTTCTGTTTGTAATATTCCACTGTAGAAGAAAACAGATGGTTGAATTATTGAAATATTATAGAATGTGATTTATTCATATTTTATTCTTTGAATTTACTGCCAAAATTTTAAGAAAACCAAAAAGGCCAGAAAGGGAATTTGCATTCTATGGAGTTTTTTTTTTTTTTTAAAAATATAATTCTTCTATATTGGATACCATTAATTTATTTAGAAAGTATTCCAAATTAATAAATGGATGTAGAAATATAGCACAATCATAAATTAAATCTTCAATAACTTTGACCCACATGTATGAAGTTTTTTCTCATCAAATCAGCATTCTCACAGGAAAAATATTCCACTGCAAAAATTTCTTTTAGTTTTATTAGAAATATAAGTGAATTTTTTTGTGGCATGAATTAACTAATATTCCAGAGGCAGATGCAATAAAGGCAAATGCTTAGATCAAACCTAAAATCTGCACCAGAATCAGTGTATTTATATATATATTTGGGGTGTGACTTCTACCATTTGTTCCTCCAATGACAAAATAAACAGTTCATTTTAGAAGCGACATTTGTCTCAGTACTTTTTTTACTTATTTTAATTACGTTTTATTCTAATGTGATAACCTTCTACTCTTTTCTCGCTTCTACTGTCTAGACAGTTAAAACATTGTTATCTAGACTGAAAATCTATCACTGCCATCAAAGCATCTGATTTCCTGGGATTGTAAAACAATGAAGATGGGGAAAATCTGAATCAAGTGAAATCTAAGTTCTTGCACTGTGTCAGGGCCTTTTCTATTCCTTGTACTGCCATGCTGGGCGGGGGTCTGGAGGTGCATGGGAAGCTGAGAGGAAGCACAGCTGGGACAGCTCAGTATATAAAGTGTGGGGAAGAAGGAGGAAGAGGAGATGTTTGGAATGATGGTGTTTTTCTTTCCAAGTAGCCATTATGTGTGATGGGACACTACTTCCCTGGAGATGGTCGAACACCTGCCTGTCCATGTGTCATGATTTAACCCCCACCACCAGCCAAGCACCATGAAGCTGCTCACCAGCAAGATCAGGGAGAGAACTGGAAGGATAAAATCTGGCAAGCTTGTGGGTTAAGAAAAAGACAGTTAAATAGGGAAAGCAAAAGCTGCACACTCAGACAAAGCAAAAAAAGGAATTAAGTCAGTGCTTCCCATGGGCAAGTAGGTATTCAGCCGTCTCTGGGAGAGCAGGACCCCATTATGTGTAATGGTTACTTGGGAAGACAAATGCCATCACTCAAAATGTCCCCCTTTACTCCTTTCCCCCCCTACTTTATATACTGAGCATGATGACATTTAGTGTGAAATGTCTCTTTGGTCAGTTTGGGTCACTTGTCCCAGCTGTGTCTCCTCCCAAACTCCCATGTGCCCCCAGCCCCCTCAACAATGTGGCAGTACAAAAAGAAGAAAAGCTCTTCGCTCTGAGAAAGCATAACAAAAACATCTCTTTATTATGAACCCTGTTTCCAGCATAAATCTAAAACACAGCCACATAGTAATCACTGTGAAGAAAATTAACTTTACCTTAGCTGAAACCAGTGAACGAATTCCTTGTTTTTGTTTGCTTGCATGCATGGTTTTTGATTTAGCCGGTAAACTGTCTTTATCTCAACCCATGAGATTTAGCAACTTTTCTGATTCTCTCAGAAGAAAGAGAATCAGAGGATTCTGGTATTCAGTTGCTGTCTGGTTTTAAATCACAACACAATATTTTCATGTCTACTGGAATATTATATATATTAAATACCTAGCAGATTTTTTTTCTATATCAATGTTCATTGCCAAAAAAATTCTGAACATTTCCAGGCTGCATAATTTATTAAATATAATTTCCATTCAACCTTGTTACTACAAGGCTTAAGTGCATTTTAGACCTTTCACATTCCACCATTCTGTATAACTCAACAGCCTTATTTCTTTTTGGCACAGCAGTATCATTACCTGAAAACACACCAGCTACATTATTGGAGATAATATCTAGTGGCTATGGTTTTCTAGGCACCTTCCTTCAAACCAAGCTAGAGCACAGCTTCCAATAATGTTGGCCTCTGCAGCTGCAGCATTGCTTCATATCTATAACCATACATAAAAAATGTAACCCAGCATATTCTAATATTAACTCAAAATTAAACATTCATTATTCCGTATTCATTTTGGATTGTGGCACACAGTTACATTCTCTCTCTTTTGGCATTCTGAGGAAGCAAGAATATAATATCAAATGGTTGTAAGATATATGCGTCTGTTTTCATTCTTGAAATTGCAGAGATCAACCTAATGATTTAGCAGTCCTGAAACCATCACAAAGGCATATATTCTTTTTGGCAGAATTGTTCTGTACTCCAAATGTTAAATTTTATTGACTGTTAATGTTAACAAGCATTGAAATATTGAAAATTATTTGAAACTTGACTAATTTTTTAATACCTTTTTCCTTATAGTGTCCTTGTCTGTCCTGTAGTATGATAGCTGAACTTCACCACTTCCCCCTTTGATATGGGGTTGGGTTTTTTTCTCAAACATAGATGTTGATGAAAGTTTTTCGCTTATTGGTTTTTCTTTTTTAAACACCTATTAGATAAATCACTCACTCTGTTACTTATCTTAAAATATCTGCTAGTGCACAGAAGATGTAGCACTGACTTGAATGATTATCCAATCAGCTTCTCTTTGCCTCCAGTAAAACAGCAATCTGAACTGAACTCAGGAGTTCACACCCTTTGTCTGTTCTGCTGTCTGTTTTGTTTGAACGGCTTTTACTGTCTTCCTCAGTTAATTCTGTAAAATTAGGGTAATTGTATAAAACTGTCCTGGGGTGATTTTTATGCTCTGTATTTTTTCCTATCATCTGCTTAAGTCCAGGAATGGGTCTTGTAACCTTGAGCTAGCAGGGAGAAACCTGACATGGTTTGTTTTTATCTCCTTGAGATAAAGCGCAAGTTTTGGTGGTTTTTTTTTGGTTTTTTTTTTCCCCAGTAGTTTGTCCAGCTGTGAGTTAGGATAGAGGTTTTTTTCCCTTTCCTGCTGGGATTGCAGTTTTCTTTTGGGTATTTTCCCTTTTTTTTGGACTGTTTGGTTGCTTTTTTTTCCCCATCTGGAAAAAATCAGACCATCTCTGGAGGAGACTGTCAGCGGGACCCTTGCCAGGACCTGCCAAACCGCCTGGCCCAGCCGGGCCGAACCTTCAGGAGGAGCTGAACCAGAGAAAGGAGAGACTCTGAAAAGCCACCATCTTTCTCCACAGCAGAGAAGGTTTACTGTCTAATATTATTAATTTTTTATTTTGTTTTGGTTTTTTGTGCCTGCGTGCACCTTGTTTGCTAAATAAACAGTTCTTTTCCACTTCCCTCCAAGAAGATTTTAATTTCAGACCTTGGCTGGGGGGAGGGGCTGGAATTCTGCCTTTTTAGAGGAGACACCTTTTCGGAGTCTCCTCCCAAAATCTGTCTCAAACCGGGACAAAAACCTTGCATACATAAGGTGTTTGCTTCACATTTTGAGACATAGTAGGACAGGGAATGAAGCAAAGATTCCAAATTTATTATAGACATGTTTCTTCATGACAGAGTCCACAGCTTTAGTTCTGTAGAAAAGACTATAAGCCATCAACTTCTATTCACACAGTGATTTATATCTCTGTTTATCTTTGTTTCTGGGGAGTAATTTTCTGAAATTGATACTAAGATTGGAACATCAAACAATATTTTTCTCCTAGTGATATCTGCCATGATGCCGCCAAGAGGGGCACTGGGCATCCGCTCACGGTTCCAGGGGCTGGTCGGACTGCTCTGGATGTCGGAGGGCTGGCGAAGGTCCTGTATGGGTTCATCTAACCCACCGATGGTATAGGCACGCCAAGGAAGGAGAGATGAGCGGAGGGGCTCCTCAGATGGTTCATTTGGACACCAGGATCATGCCAGGGAAGCACTGGCACCATGTGTTACAGTTACATATATACCAACACGAGGGGGTGGGGGAGGGTAAAAGCCTCCTACGGGGAAGGGATGCGGGGGTTTGAATTTGGCAGGCTTTGTATAGGATTGCAAAATACAGAGCCCTAAAGGGGAGAAACCAGATACTGGGGGTTGGGGGTGGACACAGGAGTGCCAGCAGTGCCTGGCCATGAGAAAACTGAAACCTGGTCAACAGCACACTGCAACCCATATCCTTTCTTCTTCCATAAGCTTTTTAGAGATTAAAACAGTGTATACTGTATCTTGAGATAGCCCATAAAAATAAGCTTTTCTCATTTTTAAACAATATGAAGTACTGTACATAGGTTGTGTAAGCAAAATTTAAAAGGTTTATTGGACTTGTGAGATCAATATATGCTATTTCTCTGTATCTCCTCTGTAATAGAGGAATTCCATCAAGAGCATCTGTTGGTGTTTGGGATACTTTTTCTTTTATTTTTTTTTTTGTCTCTCTGTCTTAGGAATTTTCCTAAGACAATTTTTGTTGCTAAGGGGCAATAATGGGTGGGTGATCAAGAAAGACAAAAGAATCAAAAGGCGAGTGCCTGGCCCTGGGGTAGGCAGAAAGGCGGCGGGACTTGGGGCTAGTGAAAAAAAAAAGAAAAAAACCACAGCCCTGCGGGTGGGAGCATGGCACTTTTTGGGTTTTTCTTGG
>VYZT01052910.1:0-29225 GCA_013400735.1 Pomatostomus ruficeps
TGGGGCTGGCTTCCTGGGAGGGGCAGAAATACTCGTGGGTCCCAGGTTTCTCCCCCCCTAAGACAGGTAGAAAAAGCCACAGCAAGAAGCGAAAAAACCTGGAGTCCTGGCCGTCTGTCCCAGAGCTCCATCCGCCACCTTCCTATGCCCCCAGAAGCCAGGAAAAACTGCCACAACTCATACCCTGCCACCCTGCCTACCCCGGGGCCAGGCACTGTCCCTGGCTCCTTTGTTTCTCTTGATCATCCACCCATTAACAAGAATGGGAAAAGAAATTCCTAAGATAGGGAGACAAGCAAAGAAAAAGAAAACTGTCCCAAACCTCAACAGACCAACATCTGCCTTCATGGCTGGCTTTTGGCTTTTATGACAATGAGTTCTACTTTAAAGATAATAGCCTCTTAGGGAAGGATGGGATCCACTTTTCTAAAAAGGATAAGAGAATCTCTGGCAGAAGGCTGGCCATTTTGGTAAGACAGGTTTTAAATTGAAGGACTTGGGGTAGGGGGTCCAAAGTGGTAATACACTCTCGCACCCCTTCTTGGTTACCTCTTAGAAGTGAAGTGCCTGTACACAGTTGCTTGAAGCATGGAGAATAAACAAGAAGTAGAAATCTACTTTGGGTGTGGTCAAAGTGCCATGATCTCATTTCAATTACAGAGGCATGGTGGAATAGCTCACATGAGTGGAATATGTCATGATTGGCTATGTGTTTTTTAGAAAATGCGGGTCAGTGCAGCGAGGTGGTTGAATTTCTCATTATGTGAGAGCAACTGGAATGTATCAAGCTCTACCCAGAGAGAATGTATCTTGTCTCAACTAATGAGTGGAGAGCTTAAGGGTAAGAATTAGAGGATAGGCTTACACATGTGACAAGGTTGTGAGTGTTTATTAGAGGCCACCTGATCAGGAAGAGGACGTTGATGAGGCTTTCTCTGAGCAGCTGGAAATAGCCTCAGAGTCACAGGCCCTGGATCTCTTGAAGAACTTCAGCCGCTCTGGTATTAGTTGGAGAGAAAACATAGCTCAGCACACACAGTCCAGGAAGTTCCTGCAGACTTTTTGATCTAAGTGGTGGAGGAACCAACAAGGAAAGATGTGTTTCTGGACCTCATATTAACAAACCAGGAGGGACTGGCTGAAGACATGGGGGTTGGGGACAGCCTTGGCTCTAGAGGCTATGAGATGGTGGAAATCCGCATCCTGCATGGAAGAAGCAAAGCAATAGATGGAACTAGAACCTTAAACTTCAGGAGAGCTAATTTTGGCCTCTCCAAAGATCTACTTAGGGGAATCCCATGGCTTAGAGCCCTAGAAGAGAAGGGGATCCAAGGTAGCTGGATATTCAGGAATAGTTTCCTTCAAACTCAAGACCAGTATATCCCCATGATCAAGAAATTAAGCAAAGGGGATGGAGACACCTGCATGGATGAGCAGGGAGCTTTGAATAAATCTCAAATGGAGGAAAGAAATTTATGAGATGTGGAAAAAGAGACCGGCCGCATAGAAGGACTATGGGAACATCATCAGAGCATACAGGGAGACAAATAGGAGGTCCAAAGCCCACTTGGAATTGAGTCTGTTGAGGGATATCAAGGACAACAAGAGGGGCTTCTACAAGTAGATTAGCAGGAAATGTAAGATTAGGGAAAATGTAGGGCTGATGCTGAATCAGATGGGTATTCCAGTGACAGAAGACCCAGAGAAGATGGAATTACTGAATGCCTTCAATTTTCCTCAGTCTGTACTGCTGAGGATGACTCTCAGGAGTCCGAGATCTCTGAGGCAAGAGAAAAAGGCTGAAGAAAGGAAGACTTCCCTTTGGTTGTAGAGAGCTGGGCTAGAGGCCAGCTAAGCAGACTTAACACCAAGAAATCCATGAACCCTGATGGGATGCACTCACAGATGCTGAGGGAGTTGGCAGATATTGTTGCTAAGCCACTCTCCGTCATCTTTGAAAAATACTGAAGAACGGGAGAGATGCCCAATGACTGAAGGAAGGACAATATTACTCCCATGTTCAGGTAGGGCAAGAAGGAGGGACTAGGAAACTGTTGGCCAGTCAGTCTCACATCCATCCCTGGAAAGGTGATGGAACAGATCATTCTGGGTGTCATCACCAATCATGTAGAATAAAGGAAAGTCACCAGGAGTAGTTAGCATGGATTCACCAAGAGGAAATCATGCTTGCCCAATCTGATGGCCTTCTACGATCACATGGCAGGATGGATCGACAAGGGGGGAGCAGTGGATGTTGTCTACTTCAGCTTCAGCAAGGCTTTTGACACTGTCTCCCATAGCATCCTTCTAGGTAAGCTCAGGAAATGTGGGTCAAGTGAATGGACAGTGAGGTGGATCAAGAACTGGCTGAATGGCAGAGCTCAGAGGGTCACGATCAGCAAAGCAGAATCCACTTGGGGGTCTGTGATCAGTGGTGTTCCTCAGGGATCAATATCGGGTCCAGCCTTATTTAACTTGTTTATCCATGACCTGGACAAAGGCATAGAATGTACCCTCAGCAGGTTTGCTGATGATATGAAACTGGGGGAGTGGCTGATCCATCTGGACACTGTGCTGACATTCAGCAAGACCTTGACAGGCTGGAGAATTGGGCAGAGCGAAATTTAATGAGGTTCAGCAAGGGCAGGTGTTTGGTATTGCACCAGAAGAGGAATAACCCCAAGTGCCAGCACAGGCTGGGGCTGACCTACCAGAGAGCAGCTCATGGAGAAGGACCTAGGAGTCTTGAATGACAAGTTGACCATGAGCTGGCAGTGTGTCCTTGTGGCCAGGAGGGCCAATGGTGCCTCAGGAAGAGTGTGGCCAGCAGGCCAAGGGAGGAGATCCTTCCCCTCTGCTCAGCTCCAGTGAGGCCACATCCGGAGTGCTGTGGCCACTTCTGGGCTCCTCAGTATGAGAAAGTCAAGGAGCTACTGGAGAGGGTCTGGCAGAGGCCACAAGGGTGATGAGGGGTCTGCATCTTCTCTCTTAAGAAGAGAGACTATGGGAGCTGGGCCTGTTTAGTCTGGATAAGATAAAGGAATCTCATCAATGCATATAAATACCTCCAAGGCAGGTGTCAAGAGCATGGTGCCAGACTCTTTTCAGTGATGTCCAGCAACAGGACAAGGAACAAAGGCTATAAATTAAGACACAAGTTCCACCTCAACATGAGGAAGAACTTCTTTACACTGAGGGAGGCAGAGCACTGGAACAGGCTGTCCAGGGCGGTTGTGGAGCCTCCCTCTCTGGAGACATTCAAAATCCACCTGGATGAGTTCCTGTGCCACCTGCTCCAGGGGACCCTGCCTTGGCAGGGGAGTTGGACTAGATCTCCAGAGGTCACTTCCAACCCTAAAAATTCTGTGATTCTATTATCTCCTAGGCATGTGTGAGAGGATCTCAATCTTGATTTCCTAATAGAGTGAAGAAAAAAAATTGGCTCCCTCAAATCCAAAATTCTCTTACTGCATTCAGAAACTTTCAAAGCTCTGATAAGAATGAAAATGAGATAGTGAATATTTGTCCATATCAAGCTGTTCATTCCCAAAGAACCATTTTTCTGTATAGCAAGAATTAGTTAAATGAAATGAAATACAGCTACTTCTGCAACAGAGTGCTACAAATGTGCAACTCTACACAATAATTGAGGACAGTCAGTAAGGACGGATGTTATGCCCAGCTGAAAAAGTGTTGCCTGATTCATGAATATAGTTAAGTTGTACTCCCTTTATGTGGCCTTGTTTTCCCTATCCAAGCAGCTGGTGCATGGTAGTGAAATTCTGCCTTCACTTTTAATCACAAAGGCACTTTTGTTTCAATCAGAAATACACTTTATTTTTTTCAACAAAAAATAAGAAAACATTGACATTTTCAAAATGCACAGTTTGTATCACAAAAAGGTTGCTTAATCACGTACTTTGTTGTTAGAGCACTTTCGTTTTTTAAGTGTTTCTAAGAAACTGCTTTCATTCTAGTTTAGGGTGCAAGAGCATATAAATCTGCAGCCATGGTGCTGCTCCAGGTGGGGTCTGGTACCAGAAGCACCTGCTTTTAGCAGAAGTTCAAGCTGGAGATGAGAAGGTAAAGATCACCCTGGCTTTTAGCGGCTTTTATCCAATCATAGACCAGTATATTCTTAGCCCATGTTAATAATTATTATTTAAGCATGACAACCTCAGATAATTTTGCTTCCTTGCAGTGAATCTTCCTTGGATCTTGTGATACGACAGCTCCTGTATCTGGGTCGTTATTCATTGTTATACAGCATAATGCCACTGAAGGATTAAGATGATATTAGCCAATGCATTATGAAGGCACAAGTAATCAAGCTTAATGTAGAGTGAGATTTGGAAGTAGAAAATATTCAGACTAAGATGTTAGCAGTGTGTTATGAAAATGGTTTAATCTCTGGCTATAAGTAGCTAATATATGCTGAATTTTAACATCGATGTGCAACTTTGATTAGAATCTTCTAAATACATAATCCCCATAGCAATCCTACTAAAAAATGGGAGCTTAATTGTTGCCTTACAGTCTAGTACCTTTCAGCTTCACATAATGCTACCATGATGGCTTTTCAAAACAGCAAGAGGGAGAAGAAGAAAGAGAGAAGAAAATCAACCAGAAGAATTTGTCGGCAAGACACTTTAACATCCGTTTCAAAAGTCATAGATTACAATTTAAAGTGGAAGTCCCCTTTTGAACAAAGAAGGAAAGGTTATGAGAAAATACAGTTTGAAATTATTGATGTGTAAAGCCATACGTGATTGCATCTGTCCTATAGCTCCCCCAAATGCACCAAATGGATATTGCTGAAACCTCATGGAAATAAGAGCAAGAGATTTGACTACAGTGATTGTCATTACTGCTTAGAATGCTGGTTGATGTGTCTCAAATGGAATATCTGCTTTTCTCACGCAAACCACTTTATAGGCTGTGTGTCAGATGGGCTGTATGTGTTCTGCTCAGATAACCCTGGAAACATGTAATAGTCATGCAAATTATAATTCTAGAAAAAGAAATAAAGTAAATTGACCATTGATAGTTCTTTTTCTACCTTTATCCTTCTCTCTTGTATAAGCATCCAAATGTAATGATTGTGAACTCAAAGAATTTCTGTTTCAATGCACTTTATCTTTGCAGGCAATGAAGTTGGTGGGTTCAGCTTTAGTTCTTTATGGGGTCTTGTGTTGTTTTGATTTTTTTTCTCCCAGGAAGGGCTATTTAAAAATGGTGCAGTGATTATGTCTTTTCTAGCATCAAAGTTTCTGTCTCTACAGATATTTACTCAATGTTGCACCAGAGCAGGAAGCAGCTGACCAAAAACACTACAGCAATAAACAAAAGCTTTAATTTGCCTAGAACAGTAGTGAAGCACATGAGACACTCCATTTATTATTACAAACAGGCTCATACCTTGATCAGCTACTGTTAATCACTGCAGATCCACTTCTGCATTTTACATGTTGGTCTTGCAGAACAAAAAAAAAGGTACAATATAACTTCCCACCCCCTCTTCTACTTCAAGGCCTTTTTGGCTTCAAACGAATCAGCCCTTTTATTAAATTACCTTCTCTGTGAGTCTCAGAGAAATATCTTGTGCTTCCTTCATGCAGTTTTTCAGAGCCAGGGTGCTGATGGCACTCAGAAACCTCTTGCTATCTTTACAGATTATTTTTTCTTTCTTGATTCAGTATGTCAGAACTGATTCTCAAATATATTTATCTACATTTTGTTAATTGTAATTTAAAATAGTATTCTAAAGGGTATACATTTAGACTATAGTAATTTTGAAGGCGAGCAGTTATTTCACTGGGTTGTCACTCCTTCCAGAAATCAAACCCTCCCTGTCATATATAAATAGATTTCTTGATATACATGCAATATCCTGTTGGTGTCATGCACTCTTTTCTTTAATCTGACTGACATAGCACATAATAAAATGCTCACTTCAATATATGTCTGTTGCATTTTGCCTAATTCTGGGCTTAGTTTAATATTAGTCATGAATATTTCCTACAACTGGATATGAATTTGAATATATAAAAGACATGTTTTATGTTCATGCTGCTGCACTTGCTTCTCCCATATATTTTATTGCTTTCCTTACTTGTGATGAATTAAGCCATCTGAAGAAAGGAAGAACTGGAAGCAACAGGGACATTGAGCCCGTTATCTTTATCCACAAGCCAGGTGTAGCATGTGAGAGGGAGAATTGCATTCTTTGTACTTTATTTTCCATAAGTAACTCACAGCAGTGAGCTGGAGGGAGCCACATTCTCCAGTGGCCGTGGCAAGAGGAAATACAAAATTCCAGCGTATTAAATCTCAGAATTTTTCATATAAATGTACTTGATCACACGATATCAGCAATTTTATTCCATATAATTTATATGGATTGTTTTTCAGGGGAGGCAGAAATTGGATTGACAATTTGTTTCACTTCTATTCTGCTGCACATCTAAAGAAATATCTTCTTTGGGTAAAAAGCTGTTTTTGATCAGTGCCCTGGATGCTTAGGTGTTTGTCTGGGTTTCTTTATAAGTGGAAATAACTACAATGAACAGAAAAATGTTGTGACTTTTTCAATATTCCTGCTGAGAAACGCATTCAGGTTTCCTTTAAGGAAGATTCAGTTGTGGATAACTATTGAGGAAATCTTAATTCTTCTATGTTATATAAAACCTGCCTTGTGCAATAATTACTTTTATTGTAATTGAAGAGTTGATGGTGATTCTGAAGATTTCCATCTATTTTTTTTGTTTGTTTGTTTCTGGGTAAAAATTCATTTAACAGAATATCTTCAGAAAAATAAAATAATTGAATGTATTTTACTTCTGTTATTGGACTAGATACTTCTGCATCTACTTTTATAACTGAGAAAGAAGAATTAGGCAGCATGTTCAGAGACACATTTTTATCAATTTGTTATGTTTTCATCTTTTGGTTATTGGTCACCTGAAACTAATTGGTTTGGCTATTTGGTCACCTGAAACACATATGAGCTCAGGTGGTTTTAGCTTCTGGCTTTTTAAAGACCAGGAAATGAATTTTATTGAAAAGAAACAGGAGCAATGATTGCCATTTCTGTGCTTCAGCAAGTCAAAAATGTTTAAAATACTATGACATTTCTGGATTGCTATGCCACCTACCAAGATCTGCATGTAACTTTTTGCTGTTAGAAAGCCTTTTGGCAGGAGACTGAACTTTTTTCACAATGCTTGAAATGGAATACAGTTTGAGAGTCTTTCAAAATGGCCCGTGTTACCCTGGTTTTATTTTTCATGCAGAAGTACAGTCTATTCTGTCTACATATTGTGTGACCTTGCCTCCCTATGGATAGAAATGATGGAAAAAATGAACCACTGTCCAAAACAGATTAGATGCCAAACCTAGTTAGATCTTGCCTAATCCTATAAAAGTATGTCAGTTAGGGACTTACTTGACCTACAGAAAAAAGATCTGAAAACACGATCCTCGCTGGTTACTGATTCAGCTTGATTATACTGCAGCCACGGCTTTATTACAGTAGACAAAGTATGGTCATGCAAATTTAGCCCACTTTCCATCACCCTATGGCATCCACCCAGCAAGTTAAAATATACTTTTATTCAACAGCGCAACCAACATAGAGCAGATTAATTGCCAGAACAGCACAGTGAAATCCAAACAGAAATTACTCCCTAGTTAGATAAGGTTTTTGAAACAGTGGCCCACATTGTTCTTGCTGAGAGATTCTGATATGCTTGAGAAGTTTTATGGCACTAATGATACTATTACAGTTGTTCTGCAAATGTTGAGTTACTTTTTTCCTATTGTCTTAATACCAAAGACTTTTTATATATAATTATTTTCAACATGTATCTGTCAAGATAATTAAATAATTTATAGATCACTCTTTCTTCCTTTCTTTCTTTCAGAAGACAAATGATCAAATGTGTGTGTGCACAGAAAAAATATAGAAGAAACTTTGAAGGAAGGTTTCTCTCTCTAGCAGTAAACATGTTGGATGTTATACGCTGGATTCAGTGTTATTTTGGTGAATGCTGTAACAGCCAAATTAGCTAACCCAAAGGGAATGAAAAAGGTGTTTAGAACTAGTGACAGTACTTCAAAAAATGAGGCTGGGTCAAGCCCAGTCATATGAGCACTAAAGCGAGTATGGAGTATAAAAAAACAACTTGTTTTTTTGAATAGCTAGGCACAGTATAGGTAAGCCTATTGTTCCCCAAAGGCTGCTTGCAGTTACTGTTAACACATTTCTGTGCTTTTACCAGAGCCTTCAGTAGTTGTGACAGTGCTTGCAAATGTGATGCTCATGACAAGTCTGTCTGCTTCTAAAGCATGTGAAGAAAGCTGAACACTTTTAATAATACTAATGGAGAGATTATCTTTAGCTTCTGATTTTTTTTCTTTTGAAAATAAAAGTGGGAGGTTTGTTTTAACACTCTGCCCTTTTCAGAAAGGTTGTAAGAAGCAATTGAGCCCCCTCTGCAAAAAGCTTCCCTTTTCAAGTTTTCCACTTAATTAAAATAGCACATTTTAGCTCACTAGAAGGGAAGTCTTTGCCACTACCTTTTAGAGAAATAAAAAAAATAAATAATAGCAGCAATCCTCTGTCAGTATAAGTGTTTCTGTTAGTTTCTATGCACAAAGGGATAATTATATACTTTTAAAGTCCCCATTAAAGAGCCAAAAACTGTTCTACAGCTTCTTTATTAAAGATATCTGAATACTGCAGATAGCATTAAAGGCTACAAAAGTAGCCAATTAGACTGTATTAATATGCAAATTTCCACAGAAAAGAATGTGTAAAATGTTTTGAGATTATTTAGGAGTGCCAAAGAAAGACTGGACTCATGGGCTACAAAGATGTTATTGTGCACATAGAGATGCACATATGTATGTTGCCTCTAAAACTCTAACAACAATCATTTTTGCTGCTATTTTAAAAAAAGAAGTGTAATAAAAATCTCACGATTGCCTTTTTTAAAGGATAATAAGTTACTCTGAGAAAAAAGGAATTATTTAAAATTCCAAAATAAGAAGGATTTCACAGTGATTCAGCAGATGCGTTGTGGATCACATTTTCCAGACATCTCCTAATGCTTTGGTATGCTGCTAGCCAGTAAAATGCATAACAGACCATGATTACCCAATCCCTCCTATATAATATCAGTCAATTTGCACTTGTTCTTTCCTGTATTTTGCATTTCTCTGCAATATTCTAACCTTTATGAATGTTCTGCTTAACCAATTATTTAAAATTTACAACAAATTATATCCAGTCTATCAGATGTAAACCCAAAATTTCCATTTTATTCATGTAATTATGTTGGAAAACAAAAGATAAGGATGTTGGACAGTTTTTATAGATTTCCATCAAATATTGAAAACTAGTTGTGAATGTGTGCCTGTGTGTCTCTGTCTACGTGTTTATGCTGCTTCTGTGCTCTTGCTATTGAGTTCAGTACGTTCTTCTTTAAAACTGAGCCCCACTGGGCTCTGTGCTACACTATGCAACATACAATCCAACACAACTTATCACACCGTGACAGGTAATATTTAAAAAACACATGCGTATTTTGAGATTTGATAACTGCTATCAATCTTGATAATGGGTATGGAATCCAAAATTCTGGCAGGTACCTAGTGGAAGGAACATCCACTGTGAGCAGCTAATGCTGAAGAAAATGAACGAGAGAGGCAGATAGTCTGTGTATCTAATTACAGATAAAACAAATAAATAATACAGAAATAGCAATTAAAAATATCTACTGAGGTTTGCAAATTTAGAAAGGCTGTAAGCCTACCAAGGCCACCTAGCTGGACATTTTGGACATTTGGTTATTGAACATTGGACATTTTGTTATTGAAGGGTTTGGGTCTTGTCTTATGGATTTTTTTTATGGTTATGTTTTCAGGACTCCCAGTACAATTCAACATACCACCTTAGTTTCAAAGAAATTGCCAACAAGGAATAGAGTAAAATGTGTAAATGCAGGGCTTTGATGCTTTGGAAAGGCACTCTTAAGAGAGAGTTAATCAAGTTAGAGTGACCTCCAAAAGCAAAATTGCAGCACAAAGCATAATGGGTAATGTTATGTAAATTGCCGTGTATGCAATCGGGATGTTATTATAGCAAGACCAAAAGGTGCTAGCTAATGACTCCTACATTTGATCCCTGATTTTTCTAGGGGCTGATAACATCTCTGGCTGAGACAATAGCCACAGCCTGCTGATGAGCATGGAGAAGGGTAGGACACCTGTCCACATCTGCCTTTGCAGACTCAGTTGACAAGATCTAGGTGCTGCTAACTGACAGTGGGAATCATTGATATGATGTAATCCCTTAAATCAACACCATCTTAATCAAAATGGCATTTATTATTATTATTATAATTACAATTATTGGAATTATTCAAAAATTTATATTCTCCTCCCAGCAAGATGTATTTTTTCAGAATGCATATGAACACACATAGGATGCTTGGAGAAGAATAAACAACCCAACACCTATTTAGTTTTGCTGCTTTGATTTTAATTCCAGAAATTTTGGGATTAACCAACAACTAATTCAAATCATTTACATAATTTTACATTGAAAAAACCATTCCAGAACTTTGATTTCTTCTGCACATAATGTATTGATTAAGGAAGTAAAAATGAAAATATTTCTTATTTTATTTCTTCATTCTTTGTAAAATTCTCCAGATAAAATTTTATAGATGAAATAAAATGTTTTACATTATTTCCTAATTGATTCCTTAACTTCTGATAATAGCAAGATTTAGTCTGATATGTATATTTGACTATATACATATACATATATAAAAATTATTAAATTACCAGAGATAATTATCATAAAACAATTCATGTCTTTAGACAAAGGCAAGTTAATAATGTTGATAGCCTTTCAATAATGTACCTATTTATTCATAAAAATTGGTGAAAATGTTTTATTTTACTTACTATAACTGCTTTAAACACAAAAATAATAGCTACATAAGCAAAACATTTTATTAATTTTTTTAAATTTTAAAATAAATAAGAGATTCTAGGAAATTTAGTGCAACATATTATTAAAGAAATTTCCTGTAATAATTATGCATTTTTCACTTAGGTTACGCTAGCAATTATTTTATGCACTGTGGCGTGGATTTTCTCTTTGAGGAATCTGATCCAAGGGCCCAATTCTGCTTCTATTTAAAGAAATTGCCTCAAAAAGGAACATGATTTTATCTTGTAAGATGTAATATTATAGATGAAGGATTTAATTTTTAGGATCTGTGTTGACTTATATTATGTATGCAAGCCTAGATTTATTTTATACCTCACTATTGGTTTAGCTCATGACAAAATGAATTAAACAATGAATAGGTTACAGATATTTCCCTTGGGATGAGGGTATTTGATCTTTTTCTCTATTTTCTACATAATATTAAAATCAACATCTCCTGAAACATGATAAATGCATTGTTTGCTTCAATATTTTTATTTTTAAAGAAATGCAGTATGTGGCAAGGTAGTGCCGAAGATGAAGATCCTTTAATTAAACATGTTTACACATTAACATTTTATTTAAGTCATTTTTAGCACATTTTAGGCAATATAACCCATGTGTATTTGTGCAGCCCTGATAATCCTCCTACACACAGTCAGGGAGAGACTGTAACAAAGGAATAGCAATACAAAACAGAGAACAATTCTGCTTGATTTTCCATTGCAGTCATTTTATCAGGGACAGGGAATATTTTACAGTCGTGTGCAGATGAAGGTTGCATGCATTCCCCAGCATTAAATTGTGGTAGAAAATGAAAAACCTAATAGCATTTTGATGTATTCCAGTTAGGTTTTCCATTAAGAGAAAAAGGTGATATGTTCACACCATTTGTCAGGAAAAGAAGAAATGAAGAAAATGTTGACAATTTCATTACACTCTGGTTATGGGGTGATCTGAACTTACCTATTACAAGATTAGAAAAAAACAAACAAAAAAACACAACAAAAACTATTCAAGATATTATTAGTTGAAAACATTACTGTTTATAGTTACTTTAAGTTCTGCTACAACTGTAGTTGATATAGCAGTATGAGCTGCAGATTTTAAAAGAGAGATTTCATATCATTTACAGCCTTGATAAAAAAATCTTGTATCGCCTTAAATGACATAGCATCAAACCAGTCCCACACTACTGAACAGTTCTCTGATAAACCTAGTCCTTCACAAATGTAACAGATGGTACAAAGAGTGCTTCTAAGTCTATTGCTCTTTTTTAAGCTTGCGTTTTTCAAGAAATTTTTTTCTACTACAGTTTTTTTTTCTCTTCTCTTCTCTTCTCTTCTCTTCTCTTCTCTTCTCTTCTCTTCTCTTCTCTTCTCTTCTCTTCTCTTCTCTTCTCTTCTCTCTAGGATTCTCAGCTTTTCTGCTGAGAATATTTGCACTGAGGAAACTGTGGCTGGACATTTTCATACCAAAGTTAAAAAACGAAAAGTTACTTTCAGGGTGCAAGGAAGCTAAGCTGTAGCTTCAATCTGCCCAGCTGGAAAAACAATTGTATAAAGTATCTTTAATTAGGTTTTCCTGTAAGTTACACAGAACTTCATATTACATATAAGAAAATTAAGAACAGATATTTGGGTGGCATGGTGTTTCTAGCTGAGCTTAGTGGTATTTCTATAATTGTGTATCAGAAATTGCTCTGTAACAAAAAATGTTTGCGAGATACCTAACCAAGACTCATAAACTAAAAAAAAAACAAAAAAACCCCAAAAAACAAACAAACGAACAAACAACCAAAAAAAACCAACAAAAACCCCAAACAAACAACCCAAACAAACAACCCAAACAAACAACCCAAACAAACAACAAAAAAACCCCCAACTGGACTGTATTATTAGTAAATCACTGGCTGAATACACCTGCCTTCCTTCATTCTAAAATTTGGTGAAGAATTTGTCTAACTCCTACACCATAAATGTCATACTGAACACACACTGTCACTTTTAGGCTTAAAATTGGTGCATATTAATCTAGTCCTGAAGCATATATAAACCTGAAGGTAGTGAGACCTCTGTTGTCTTCACACCTCTTTTCTCTGTCTACTCTACCCTTTGAGAACAAAGTCAGTTTGAGGGAAATTTTTTCTGATTAGAAAAGCATGAGTTTCTCTTACTGCTCTACTAAGCTAACATCATGGATAATGCAAAATCAACCAAAATCAATGATAATTTCAATGGACCCTGCATTTGAATAGAACTTTGTAGTCAAACATAGCACAAAAATTTAAATATAATGGCTGTTTCTTCATTTTTTTTTTAATGTGAAGAATCAGAAGATTTACTTTGCTAGCTGTGCATAGAGGATTTGGTCCAAAATCCATAGAAGTCAATGATGAGTGGAAGGGCCCCACTTGATTTCTTGTGGTTTTTTATTATGTTCTGGCAGGAGATAAACATGTTTGCATGTTAAGCATATGAAGAAAATAGGAGAATTGTATACTCCCATTTTTCCCTTATTCTTTTGAACAAAGTTAGGGTGTAACTGCACACCAAGGAATTATTTTCTTGGTGGAAAACATTTCATTTCAGAGGCAAACTACAAAAAATGCAGCATTTGATGAGATAAAATTACTGACTAAAAAATTGCTAATAAAATGATTCACCTCTAATATTTACTTGTTCTAATTTCTTGCTGCTTACTGGACCTGATTGCAGCTGGACACAGTTCAAGAAAAAATATGTGTACAAGAAACTGGAAAAGAGAGAAAATTATGCTGCCCAGTGACTATCCCTCTGGTTTGGCAAGAAGGTGGGAAGGGGAGTTGCAACTGAAAGCTGTGGACCTAGAGGCAGGCATACTTTAACAAAGAAACAGAGGAAAGCACTTGTCATATCATGCTACTAATCCTTAAAGCATTAAATATAGGTTGCTAAAGGAGACAGCAAAAGTCTGCATTACTAAAATCTTTCACACATTTCTACAGATGTAGGTGGAACCAGTTGTAGCAGTCATTGTATAATAAAACAGATGTGATTAATAATGCAAGAAAATAATTTATAGGTAACTCCTGAGACATATGCATATAGATTGACACCCAGTCCATTTGTGAAAAGACTGTGAGTCCTTGGAAAAATAAAAAATACGAAATTATGGTTTCTTCCTTTCCTTTAGTAGGTCAAAAATGATACACCAAGGAATTCCAAAGATTAGTGTTTCAGTCTTCATAAAATCAATCTGCATTGTAATTTTCAAAAAAGGCTTAGTTAACCCAAAGTTAGGCAGTTTGTTATAAAAACATCTATCACCAAGCAACACCCACACGTTTTCCTTCCTAAAAGAATCCTCTAAGACAATCATAACAAAACCCCTGCACTAAGAGAATAGTACAGTCACAGAACCAACAGCTATCCAATACCGAAGTTAAAGATTTTAATTAGCCTCACAATCACATACTTTCCTTTCACAAACAGTCATTGCCTCACTGAGAGATCAGGATCGACCAGGCTTTAGGGACGAATCACGATTATGTTGTAAGCAAGTATTTAGCAACCTGTCAGATCTATGGAAGGAAGCTAATAGTCTTTGGTGAAGGCAACTGAATGTTGCTCCTGGATAATTAGATTCCTTTGTCAGCAATGGGAAGGCTACAGAAGCATGAAACATGTTTCTTCTCCTGCAGTCTCCATTGCAAACACCTACAAACTCTCAAACAACAGTTTCCTCTGTTAACAAACTTTGAGGTTGTAAATGGAAATATACGAAAGACTGGAAACATTGGAAATGCCATTTCATAGGCTAATTTAATCTGGCATTCCTGTTAATTCTGTGAGTGTAAGATACCTATTCAAAATTTTTAATTAAAAATTGTAACTTCCTGTTACATTTCCAAACAGAAATTTATGTTGTGTTAGTGTGCATAGTTCATCAGCACAGAGAGCTTTCAGATAACATGAGCACTGTTATCTGGCATTTGACCTAAAGCACCTAACCACCACCAGCAATATATTATCAGCGATTCATGCAGAGACAGAACTGGTACTTTCTTTGCCATGTTTCACAGCGTGAAGCTTGCAGTTTGTGGTTCAATGAGCAATTTCTTTCTTGCATTTTTCAGTTTAGAGCTGAATCAGTAGCTCCTTGTTTCTCTCCAGCCTGTCCACTTTCTGGTCTTGATCATCTTCCCTCCAGCCAGTGCCCATTTCAGGTTCCATTACCATAGCAGGTTCCCTGCTTCAACAGGGACATCAGCTTCTTATCCCAAACACTGGTGCCAGTGCTCCATGGTTTTCTCTTTCCAGGACTGTTGTCCTCTCTTGGCTCTTCCAATCTTGTGTTGTTCTAACCTTTGCCTTGTGTTATGTTTACTCTCATCCTAATATTGCCTTACCTCATTTCCTTTATTTTCCTAATTCTTCAACAAACTGTGGTTTCTGTTTGGTTTTTCTTTCCATATCTTAGTGAGAATCTTTTCTTTTTCAAATCTCTGAAAAGCTAGCAAGGTAGATGTAGAAGAGATGTTGCATCTACTCTTACTTCTGAGTCTCAGTGACAAAGTAGCTTGCAGAAATCTGAAACAAGTTTCTAGGACATTTTTTCAACCTTGCAATCTCAAGGTAGAGTCTGATAATTACAAACCATATTTTCAGAGAATTTTGCAGATGAAGTCTAACAAGTCCTCCTGACCATGTGTAAAGTGAGCTTTACATGCCTTCAGAAAAGACATATTATGGACAGCAAATCCTCCTATACTAAATTTAAATTCTTTTCTCAGAAATACAAGTACTACACCTATATTGTGGATATCCTTAGTGGACAAATTGCAGCTTTTAATATATGAATCCAAAATGTTTTCCCCAATTTTATTCTGAACATTAATCAAATAGACTGTGCTAAATGTTTAATAGAATTTCAATGCAAAACTGATATTTGTCATAAAAAATTATCCTGCAGACTTAGTTTGGCAAAGTTCTATCTAAGTGAAAATTGCAGCCTTTAATGGCAGGTTTTTTTCTTCACTATCAGTTTGACAGATCCTGTACTGCCTCTTCCAATCTCTACCTATTCCAAGCATGCTCTAAATGTCAGGCCACTTTTCCCATGCTTGTAGTAGAAAGAGGCGTTTTTCAATGAGTGCAAACTGGCCTGAGCCTCAGCAAGGTGTTTTATTACATGTTGTTTCCTCTCCCCCTCTTGATGGTTTTGTTTGTCCTTCCCTTCAGCTGAGGTCCTGGGGGCAGGTATTTTGTTGGAGTGTGTTCACTCTTGGAAGATACTCAAACTGAAAAATACGCACCAGTAGTTAAACAACTTAATATAGTTTAATCTGCATCTCAATAGATTAAACAAATCAAATTAAAGTACAGAAATTATCAACAATGATATTATAGGAATTGTCATATCTAAAGCCATTTTTATATTCGTTAAAGCACCTTGGACATCCTTGTTTTACTCTGTCTGTTCTTATACAATGAAACTTTTTCTAATATGTGTGATAGGGTATTAATCCACAGTAGGATTCCACTATGGTTGTTATGTATGTCTGCACCCTGAATGCATCTGGGCTATCTTGATGCCTTAAGATTTAGCTTTTGTATTTTTCAAATCCTCTACTACTTTAGTGTGTAGCTCTAAAACTCCATATAGTCTGTTAGCTCCTGTTCTCACATTCTAGTTAGACATAACAAATCCTCTTTAGGCCTGGATTCAAGAACACCGTGTTGTATCAGGCCCCGAAGTATGTAAACTAAGCCTCTAACAGGGGGAACAGACTTGGGGTAAATTACATCATTACCTGAAATTGTAATTGGAGAATTAACTTTGATATGTAAATTGATCAAAACTTATAAAAGTGTAGAAAACTCGTTACCGGGCATGCATCTTGAGTGTAGCCTCTCCTGGAGAGGGCTTTTGACTGCCCAAATTGTACCTATTGAAGGCCCTTCAATAAATACCCATTTTATTCACTTAATCTTGTCTAACCTCTGTTCTAAGTAGCCTCCCTCTTTAAGGCATCAGTCTCATAAAGAAAATAAATAATGGATTTGTCTTCTTTTGCTTCCTTGAGTCTAGCAGGATAACTGCCACTGTTTCCTGCCTCTGAGATTTTTCTTCCTCTTTGTGTGTTTGTGGGTGATTTCTAGGCTAAAAGGTGATGTGCTGTATTCTCAAGGCTGGGACATTTGCAATACTGCTGCTGAGCTCAGACCTGAGACATGGATAGGATAAGCTTTTGATAACTCTCCGATATTTGACTGGAAAGTTATGTAGGGAAATCAGTAGCAACCAGTCTCCACCTTTTCACTTGTAGGATTTAATTCCCCAAGCAGACATCAATAAAGCAGGGTGTGTGTTCTGGGTTGAGTTTTTCAGGGGAATGTCTTCCCATCTGTCATCTGCAAAAGCTGCTGGGAGAAGAAGCGGGCGTGAATAGGAGGTAATTGAGTTAACCAAAGATGTGGCCGAGTGCCTTGGCATACCATTGGAATGGTACAGGGTGGTTTTGGCAGATTCTTAGCTGGGGAGTGGGCAGTCTCTGCCCGGCTTGGAGGGGAGATGGTGGTAGTGTTTGGTGCTGGACTTCTCCTGCCCAGGGGGACTTCCTGCTGCAGAGGAGCCTTCCTTAACTTTGGTAGGCCAGCTGCTCATAGGAGCCCCTGGGGGACTGGGACTTTTTCAGCACCCGCCCTCGACGGGAGAGACCCTCGCCATCTGCATGGGCATTTCAGGGGAAAAGTGGGCCACACCCCCTGCAGCCGCGGGGGAGCCACTGCACCCTCTCTGCCTCAACACGAGTCACTAGCACCCCTGCCAGCTGTGGTCACAACTACACCGATGGGGAAATTGGAAATTGCTTGACAGGCAAGAAAAGGCTGATATTTTTTTTTTTCTGGGTTTTTTTGTTGTTGCTCTTCTTGTTGTTTGTCTGTCTTCAGATATATATGTATATGTATATATGTGTGTGCGTATATATATAGAGATACATATATATTCCCATATCTTTGCCTGAAAACCCTGTAGTTTCAAAGTTATAATAATTTCGAGGGAGGGGGTACTTTTTTCCATTCCAGGAAGGTTCCCACCTTCCTTGGCAAACACCTGTCTTTTAAACTGGGACAGTATGCTATGTATCTTTTTTCATACACTATCACAACTAAGCATCGAGGTTAGGCTCTGGGCATGTATATGACTTTGACCAGAGACCAAGTCAGTGAAATCCATCAAAACACTTAGATTTCTACATCAATTGAAATTCACTGAGACCTCAGCTTTAGAAACATCACTTTCTCAATCTTCATCTCAAAGAAATTGTTAGATACTGCTCCTTAAATAGATAATTTAATCAGAAAAATAAACTTGTTTTGCCTGGTAATGCAGGGACTATGAAAAATATACGAGAAGAAATTTTCTTCCTGCAAAACTTCAAACCAGGAAATTTCTTCTTCATTCTCAACTATATTTTCTTCTCCTACAACTAGACCTTTGCAACTAGAAAGCAAAGAAAATTTCATCTATGTGTATTTTAAAACTCCACATGGAAATGTGAAAAAAATCACCCACTTAACTGTTACTTATGAAAAATGACTTTGTGGTGTCTTAATGCTTCTTTTTAGGGAACAATTTGGATTATTAGCTCACACTTAATGTTTTATTTGCCATGTATACCTCAGCATCAACTAATCAGACTTTATTCTTGAACACTCTGAATTGCCTGTAGCACTTCATTTCAGCAGGCAAACTGACTCATGCTGACAGGAAACAATATGAGGCTTTCCCCGAAGGGACCATCCCATAATATCAATACGAGTATGTAGTCATTAGCTAGTCAGGGAACATCTAACAATTACATTAGTCAAAGCACTTTACAACATTTAGTTTTGTAGAGAATCTGAGATTCCATCTCTGAAGGTATGCTGAGCATAACAACCAAACATAACAACACTATTTTGTAGTAAAAAAATAATAATTTGGGGAAAATCGGGTTGTCTAACAAGTTAAACCTATTTTAAAATTTTCTTAGATATATTTGTCTCATTAAAAAAAAACATTTTAGCATGGTTTTTCAATTTAATTCTAAGGGAAAAATGGGTTACTAATGACAGAGGAATAACCTGAGTAAGGATGGATAAAATTATTTGCATAATAAAGGATAAACAGTAACAGGGATCCATAAACATCTTCACTATAAGAGTACATACTTCCTACAAAAGCTCAGTGAGTTAATAAAGGACAATGTTTTTACACAAAGCAGTCTGAGAATATGCATGTATAGAAACATTAATATTTAAATCTCAATAGCAGCATGTATTATTAAGCATTTCTACTTTTTCTGATAGAAGGTCTTAGAGGCTTCATGCCACTGAAAAAAAAAATAACATGACCTCAGGGCTTCCTTCAGGAACCTGGGCAGCAGCCCTGAGCCTTATCATGACCCGGCACTCCCTGGAACCAACCAGGTGGTGCTGGAAGCAACTGAAGGAGGTTTAAATGTCTCCAGGGGCCACAAGTGTCCCAGAGGGTGGCATGTCACTGAGGGCTTGGCAGGTTATTGAGGGCGTGGCACGTCACTGAGGGTGCGAAACCTCAGCACAGCAGTTCACATAGCAGGGTGTGCAGGAAGGGCTCCTCTTTGCCCATCCAGGAGGAGCCAGTAGAGGCAACAAACAGACTCTGTAGCTGATAAGGAAGAGCAAAGACACCTCTTTAGCCCTAGTCTTATTAGCGTACTAGTTTAAGTTTCCTTAGTTCTGGTGTCGGCATGCAGTCAAGCTCAACCCCCTGTTGCTGAGGGAGTCACTGAACCAGCCAAGACAGAAGCCTCCAGACAGACAGACCTGCTGCTGTCAGATATATCTCTCCAGGTCACAGGTTGTCAGGAGTGCCTGATGCCTCTTTGTAAGGCTGGGTCAACAGACATTTATTTTGCGGGTGTGGTGTGGTTGAAGAGCTGTGCTACCAGATGGAGGAGCTACAGGAAGAAGTGAACAGGCTAAACAGTATGAGCAAATGAGCAAGAGATTAACTGGCTATTTTCAAAGATGCTACAGTCTCAGTCTGGAAATCTGGAGTGCTTTGTTGGACAGTTACAGGCTTTTCAGGAGGGATAAACAAGGCAGAAGCAGGGGGCAGTGTCATATGTAATAAAAGGGTTATAATGTAAGGAGTTCATGGCTGACAATGACACAACTGAGAGCCTCTGGATAAGAATCAAATGGAAAACAAATAATGTGGATGTCATTCTGGGAGTTTACTATAGACCTCCTACCCCAGACGATGATGCCAGTTCTTTGAGGAACTAAAGGACACTTTCAAGTCAACTGCCCTTGTCCTTATGGGGGACTTCAACTTGCCAGAAATTAACTGCGAGCATCACACAGCTGGTATAACTTGGGCCAGAAGGTTCCTCAAAAACCTGGATGACAACTTTATAGAACAGGTCATAAAAGAGTCGACTTGGAAAGATGCCCTCCTTGATCTCCTGTTTCTCAACAGAGTGGATCTCATGAGCAAAGTGGAGATTGGCAGCTATCTTGGCCACAGTGACCCTGAAGTGATTGAGTTTAAAATCCCTGCTGACAGAAGGAAAAGTGCCTGCAAAACCTCAGCTCTGGACATGAGGAGAGCAGACTTCAGACTGCTCAGGAAATGAGTAAGTAAGATCCCTGGAGAAAATGTTTTTGCAGATGCTGGGGTCCATCAGCACTGATCACTTTTTAAACATCACCTCCTAAGGGCACAGGGGCAGGCAGTTCCCAAACTGGGAAGTCAAGCAGGTGAGGCAGAAGGCCAGCTTGTCTGAACAGGAATGTTCTCTTGAAATAGGGCAAGAAAGAACAGTGTATGCCCAGTGAAAGCAAGGTCAGGTGACATGGGAAGAATAGAGAGATGTTGCTTGCCACTGTAGGGAGAAAATTCATGCAGACAAAGCTCAACCGAAGTTAAAGTGGGCCAGAAGTGTGGGTGACAATAAAAAGAGTTTTCTTCAAATATATTGATGGCAACAGACAGTGTAAAAATAACCTTGACCCATTACAGGCTGTTACAGAGTGAGGATGGTCACCTCACAAACAGGTACAGAGACAAGGCAGAGTTGTTTAACTCATTTTTTGCCTTTGTCTTCAAAGTGAATGATGGACCAAGGGAGTCTTAGTGTCCTGAGCTGGAACACCATGACTGCAAGAATGATCAATTCCCAGCCGACCCTGAAACTGTACAGGCTCTGCTGCTCCAGTTGGATCCCTACAAATCTATGGGGCCTGATGGGATTCATCAAGAATCCTCAAAGATCTGGCTGATATCATAGCAAAACCTCTCTCAATGGTTTTTGAGCCATTTTGGGAATACAGAGAGGTCCCCACTGACTGGATGATGGTGAATGTTGAATCTGAGTCAGCAGTGCCCTGACAGCCAGGAGGGTCAATCGTGTCCTGGGGGGCATCAGGCATAGCATCACCAGCTGGGCAAGGGAGGGGATTGTCCCACGCTGCTCTGCACTGGGGCGGCCTCACCTCAAGTGCTGGGGGCAGTTTTGGGCACCACAATACAAGAAAGATATAAAGAGGAGTTAGAGAGCATCCAAAGGCAATAAAGATGGTGAAAGGCCTCAAGGGGAAGCCATATGAGGAGCAGCTGAGGCCAGTGGGTTTGTTCAGTCTGGAGGAGACTGAGGGGAGACCTCATTGCAGTTACAACTTCCTTGTGAGGAGAAGAGAAGGGGCAAGCACTGATCTCTTCTCTCTGGTGACCAGTGACAGGACCCAAGGGAATGGCCTAAAGCTGTGTCAGGGGAGGTTTAGGTTGGATATTAGAAAAAGGTTCTTCATCCAGAGGATGGTTGGGCACAGGAACAGACTCCCCAGAGAAGCGGTCCCAGCACCAAGCCTGACAGAGTTCAAGCAGCATTTGGACAACAGTCTCAGGTACATGGTGTGATTCTTGGGGATGGTTCTGTGCCAGGCCAGGGGTTGGACTTGATGATCCTTGTGAGTCTCTTACAGCATACTCTGTGATTCTGTAACACTGCTTGGCATCAAGCCATGTGCCTTTAGGATCTTAAACCAGTGCAAAATATTGCAGTATATCTTGTCAACACCTCTAAAACTGGTCTCTACTCTACATCAGTGTCCCAGATTGCTGAGACAAGGATAAGGCCTCACTCCTGTTATCTTGGCATATGACATAGTGAAGACTTTTTAAAGCTCAGAAAGGCTGAGAGTGGCCAAATAACATTCTCTGTGTTGAAAAAAAAGATCTTTCACAGGATTTAGACCCAAGCTGTGGAAACTCGCTCAAGGACAAAAAGATTATTACAGACCCCATCACATTCTGTATCAAGTGCAAGAAATTATAGAAAATGTTTGCCTTTGCTTTCCCTTGCATAAGTACATAGCAAAAAGTTACTTTTAAAAGTCCTAGCAAAAGGTAGTACTGCACTTCACATGCAGTATTAACTGACCCAAGATATGTCAGTGCCAGCAGCAACATTGTTGAAAGTTGCTCAGGTATTTCCTAATAAAGTCAGCAAGAAAAACTGAAATGGTTTCTGCTTAACAGAGAACCATGAATCCCATAAAAGTAAGTGCTTACAAGTAAAGATCTAAATGCCCTCCTCAACTTTCCACTAAGGTGGTCTGGGACTCAAACATAAACTATTTAGAAATGCTGAAGACACACTCTAGTACATACTCCCATGTAATAGCATGCTGAAGCACCTACTGTAATTGGGACTAAACATAATTCTGGAAAAGAGATCAGATGGCAATGTATTGAACTGACTTAGATATGCACACCAGGAGCAAAATGCCTGGAATTTCTTCACAGGTAGACATTACAGCAATTCAGATTTTGCCAGGAGCAAGTTACCACTACCACACACAGTCTTAGAAACACCTGGCAGGACTTCAGTGCTGCTCTTATCTCTTGCCTGCCTAAATGCTCCCAAAGTAGTAAAAAAACCCTCTGCCAAGCTGGTGGTGAAACGTTGTAAAACCTATGATAGGTGAGTTGAAAAATGTTCTTAGGTTCAGCTGCAAGCTTACAGTCTGATTTAAACCTTATGAAGACCATGTAGACCTATGGATTATATGATAAACTTTTAAAAGTCTCAACCCCAGCATCTTGTGTACTTCCAGGTTCACTGGAAAATTCTTTAAAACATGAGTGGTACTTCAGAGAAAGAAACTTTTTCTTCAGTTTCTTGTCAAACTACTTTGAGTTTTTGTGTGTATTAGTCATATTATTCTCTTACCTTTTCTTCTTGATAATGATAACATAAACAACTCAAAGGTTAATGATGCAGAATTCCTTAATTTTTCAGACTTCTTATTTTCAAATAAAGAGGAAAGAATGAAATGTTTTTAAGTGGACATTATTGTTTCCAGAATTAGAAAATAATTTCTTATTATGATTTATCGTTTTGCTTCTACTTCTTGGCACTGAGAAGTGAGGGATTGGCATCAGAATTAAAAGAACTACTAGTTCTTAAAGAATTAACAAAGGTTCTGCTTAATTTTTTTCAAGTTGGACTGCTATTTCACCAGTTCTGGCTATTCGTAGTTATTGCTTTGTTAGTGCTACTTCAGTGTTACATGTATCTACAAATGAGGTCTTCTCTCTGTATTTTATTTCTGGTTGTATTATAACTAAATATCATATGACAACACTAAGTATTAACACCCAAGGCAAATAATGACCCAAGGTCCTTCGCACATTTGGAAAGTGGTTGATTTCAACAACCTGGCAATTTTAGATACTTACAGAGATACTTCACAGGTCACAAGAAGACAGACAAATTAGGTTATAAAAATGTACCATTTTATACAATCTAAGGTAGAAAGTCATCATGTATATATTATCAATACTTGACCTAATGTAAAACTTTCTTTTTTTTTTTTAATGTCAGAGAAGTGAATACTATGGAAAAACTGATCTTCAGGATGTCTCATTTTTCTCCTGATTTGCCAGTCTTTGATTGCATTTATGCTACTTTCTCTTAGCTTCTACCTCTTGCTTGCCTCATTTTATAAACTGGTCATAAGGATGGTGACTGGTCTTTGGCTGAATGTTATATAAGGATTCTTTCCATTTATGTTTCAAATTATTTGAATTTGTCTTCCATAAAAAACAATCTTTCCATTCCTTCTTATAAAAAAATAAGTAACAAAAAAGTAATAATGATAAAACCTTTACCACCTTCTTCCTAGATTTGCTGTTCACACATGCTGACTCTGACTAAAAGAAATCAATATATGGTACTTGTTAATGAATTCTGAAATTCATCAGTACTCTGCTTATGTCCAATATTAATATACTGATGAAGAAAATCTGAATTCTGCTCTGAACTGCTTTGGTTCTTAAAATTTGCACCATAAAATTGAGCTCCTAGCCTCTCCAGAATATGTCTATTTTACCACCATAATGAAATGTCAGAAGATAGTTGCTGAGTCAAACTTCTCCTGACCAGTGGATCTTTTCTTTTCCCTTTCTCTCAGGGACTTGCATCAACACTTTATGGGAGAGCTAAAGGAATATACTTATTTCTTTTTACAATGAAGACATTCTTGAATTGAATGAACATGTAAAAAAAGCTCTTTAAACTCCAAGATACATTCCTTTTTCTGTTCAAGGGAATATTTTTTCTCATATCCATTGTACTCAATGAATACATAGATACTGAGAAAGTTAAAAATGTCTATGCCCCTTCTAATTGTCTAAGTATCATCCCATGTTTTGGATTTAGGTTTTTTTTATCTGGGTCACAAAGAAAGGACCGCATGCACCCAGGAGAGAAAAAGGATAATGAGTCTCATCCAGTATCCAATACTGTACAAAGGAGAAAAAAAATGCACTCATCAGATTAAAATGAAATATGCAAGAATACCCTGGAAATGATGTGTTCGGTCTTTATGTATGAATTAAAGCCTTCATTTTCTAATAGCTTATTCTAATTTCCCTGTGTGGTTAGTACGGTAGACCTTAAGCCCAAGAAATGATTAAGAGAAAAAAAAGTCTCTTTTGCTCTAGGATGTAATCCTTCTATTTGTAGATACCAATAGATCGGTCAAGTGGCAAAGACTAAAGAAACTATAAAAAGACTAAAGAAGGCTATAAAAAGAGTATGTAGAGGAGTTTCATTTCCCCACAAGCTTGTGACATCATAGCTGTATTTTTAGTGAAATCTTATCATTATTTCATGTCTGGAGCAAATTAACATGTCTATATCTGAACATGTGACTCTTTTAAAAAGAGATAGCAATATGTCCATGTATCTGAAGCACAGACCACAGACCATGACCATGGTAATCATCACAATTTCAGCAAAGATAGGATTAAAGAAGGACCATCATTATCTCGTTATAACTGAAGATCTATATTCATACCAATTATAATGTGAAAAAGCAACTAATATTGTACTAGTAATAAAAAGAAATACAAAAGCAGAACATGATTTTAAACTTAAATTATAAGCAGTGTGGTAAAATAATGAATGGAAACTCGGCTACAGTTTTCAGGCAGTGGCACCAAAACTTTCCTGCCATTTGCATGTTCAACTTTATTATTATCTAAGAAAGAAAAGTATTATGAAAATACCCAGAAAGGTGCTTGTTCAAGCAAGCATGTAAGTGGAAAACACAGTACCATAACATATGGGAACAGTCAACAAGATGACAAAAACAACTTAAGTGCAGCCCATTAAAAAACAGCTTTCCAGTGAGTGTTCTCACATTATTTACATTAACACTATTAAAAATATTTTTATTACTACTACTAAAAATATTTTCATTAATGCTATAAGAAAACAACGCCTAATTCACTGCAAGAGCATCAATAATGGTTTCCTTTGGTTTGAAACATCAGAAAGATTGTGAGAAAAAGAGAAAGAGACAGACTTAATGGTCAGCTAGTTTTGCTCAAAACCTGCAAAACAGCTTTTGAGCTTCTCTGCCTTCTTTTTACCAAGTTATATCACAACAGTTACCTTAAAATCACAGAGTTCTTGCATTTACAGGAGGAAATGTTGATATTAGATTTCTTAAAGTTGCAACAGTTGATATCATTTACGTCCTTGGTGCTTTTAGGCAGTGAAGGCAGGGTGACCATAATGTGAGGAATTACAGGCACTGTTTTCTGCTGTGATGTTCATTAAGCTAAGCCTCAACTTAGATTCATAGATTTCAGGGCCAGAAGAGGCCATTACTATCATCTAGCCTGACCTCTCACTATTGCAAAGGGCAAAAAATGTCAGTCTGTAATTTCGAAATCAAACCCATAACTTTGGTTTGAGATATAGTATATCTACCAAAAAGACATGCAGTCTTAATTTAGAGATTCGAGGTGGTAGAAAATCCAGGTAAATTGTTCTAATGCTTCATTACTCTCAGTGCTAAAAATGTGCACTTCTCAGCTGAATTTGCCTAACTTTACTGCCACTGAGAGCAACAAAAAAAGCTTTTTTATTCTAAATTAAATTTAGTACTATTAAAAAAAATCTACTTTACTTGGACATTGTCATCGACTGGGCTTGATCTTCTTCTGGAAATGTAAATTGACTAAGTTCTTTTTCTGTTCAACTTGAATCAGTCCAATAATTTTTACTCAGCTCTTCTGAAATTATCATAGAACAATAACCTAAATATGATGTTGTTAATTCCATTTGAAAATGTAATGCTATCTTTTTCTTCATGTTGTGTCCTTTGGTTTGTGTATTCAAGGATCACATTCCACATCATAGGAAGAAGATTAGGATGGCCTACAAGTCAATGACTTCCAGAATGTCACCTTGTAAGTATGACCTACGTGCCTTGTTCCTGGGCGTCATGTTTGCTAAAATACAGTATAAAAAGAACCCCACCTTACAAATCAACACTTCTTATGGATCTGACTGTCACTAGCTTTCACTCAAATATTTTTTGAACCATCTGCATATTTTGTCATTACTAATTTTGTATTCCCTTCTGTTAACAGATTGTTTAACAGATTGGTCGAAAAGTGTAACTATATAGGATTCTGTTAAGCCATTATTTAATCTCATTTTAAAAATTTCCTTTTGTAGCCACCCACTTTTGTCCATCCAATATAGGCACTATCAACGCAAACAGATTTTTTTTCAGTAATGCAGAATGCTTTTGAAAACATTTTATAAATTGATGTGAATGTAGTGTACTTTGTCAGACAAGTTAATTACTTTAGAAAAAAACACTAAATTAGGTTGATTACACATGTTTTTTGTAAAATCATGTTGGTTGATATAAATACTTTGCTACTTAAAATTGTCAGCTAGTTACTGTCACTATCTATATTACGCAGATGTAGCAAGAAGAAATCCTATGAAGGCCATATGTGTAGCATTCTCTATGCCTACAGTATGGACATCACCATAGTAATGCTATATTATATCAGCTATTGATCAGAAACCATATTTTTTCCTCTACAGACTTTAGAGTTTATAATACCTAAAGAGTGAGAGCCTGTAATGAAACTCCTTAAGTCTGCTTTGCCTCTCAGTTTGATGATTATCATGTCTTACTCAAAATTATAAATTATCTGTAGTCCAAAGTCTTGATTACCTTATATTGGAAGACATCTAGTCAGTAAACTAGTTCTTTTTCTAAGTTCTTAATACTATGCTGCACCTTTAATCTGCATGAAAATTTTCAGACATCACCCAGAGTTCTGCTGGTAGCTTGAGGGCACAATCAAATCCAAGATGGGCAACCTTGCAGTTTGATGTAGAACTTGTTTATTTTTATCTAAAAAATGTTGCATTGATGAGGATTATATTTGCAAAGGTCACTTTGTATGTATAAAATGAACCAGTAGAGTAGAATCAGAATAGTTTATATTGGAAAACACCTTTCAGGTCATCAACTGAAATCATAAATGAAACACTGCCAAACCCACGCCTAAATTGTGTCTCTAAGTGCCACATCTATACATCTTTTAAATACCTCCAGGAATGGTGACCCTTTCAGGGAATAAATATTTTCTAATATTCAAACTAAATATCCCCTGGTGCAACTTGACGCCATTTTGCCTTGTCTTGATTGAGAGTGGGGAGACCAACCCCCACCCCACTAGAATCTCCTTTCAGGTAGAGAGCGATGAGGTTTCCTCACATCTTGCTTTTCTTCAGGCTAAACAACCCCAGCTCTCTCAGATGCTCCTCATCAGATTTGTCTTCCAGACTCTTCCCCAGCTTTTCTGCCCTTCTCTGGACATGCTCCAGTTATAGTGAGGGGCCCAAAAGTGAACACAGGATTTGAGGTGCAGCCTCACCAGTGCCAAGTACGGGGGGGGGGGGCAGTGTGCGGCGATGACCACAGCCCTGTTCCTGCTGGCCACACTATTTCTGATCCAAGCTAGGATGTCATTGGCCTTCTTGGCCACTTGGGCAAATTGCTGGCTGATGTTCAGCTGGCTGTTGACTAGTACCCCCAGGTTGTTTTCTGTCAGCTTTCTAGCCATTAAGGACTTCCTGCCAAGGAAGCCTCTCAACCAGTCTCCTAAAAAGGCTAAAATCTGCCCTGTGGTAGTCCAAGGTGGCAGTTCTGATGATCCCCCTTCTTAATTTTCCCAGCATTGAAAACTATGTCATTCCATGATTGCTATGCTCAGTCTGGCCTCCATCCACCATATTACCCACATGTCCTTCTGTGTTCACAAGTAACAGGTCCAGCAGTGCACCTTTCCTCATTGTCTAACTCATCACCTGTGTCAGGAATTTATCTTGAACACACTCTAGGAACCTTCTGTAAGCCTCCCTCACTAGTGTGCTCTATTCCCAGCAGACATCTAGTAAGCCAAAGTTCTCCATGAGAACAAGGGCTAGCAATTTTGAGACTTCTCTCAACTGGTTACAGAATATATTTGTCTGCCTCTTCATCATGGCTAGTTGGTCTGTAAAAAGCTCCCACCATGATATCTGTTTTGTTGGCCTTCCCCCATGTCTCACCCATAAACATTCAACCATATTGTTGCCATCACAAAGTTCTAGAAAACTGAATTTTTCCTAATATACAGGACTACTCCACCACCTCTCCTTGCTTGTCTATTCCTTCTGAAGGGTTTATAACCTTCCATTGCAGCTTTCCAGTTTCCGTGATATCTCACCCTGTTTCCATGATGTCAGCTATGTCATAGTTTTCCTGCTGCACTATGGCTTCCAGCCCTTGCTGCATGCATTGGTGTAGTTGCACTTAAGTTGGGCTATTAATCCCACCTTTTT
>VYZT01052910.1:29252-47251 GCA_013400735.1 Pomatostomus ruficeps
GATGGGTGGGAGGGTAAGTCCCTAATTCCTTTGGAGTCCTTCTAAGACACTTCTGTGGTTTCTAACATCCCAGTAAGATTTTGCCGCTTTGTTGCTGCATAGACCACCAAATACAAAACACAGCATTTGTGCTAAACACAGTGATGACAATATAGAGAGGTTTTTCGTTTGCTGAGCAGGGCTTACACAGATCCAAGGCCTTTTCTGCTTTTTATACTGCCATGCTGCCAAGGCAGGTGGGTTTGCCTGAGATGTTGGGATGAGACACAGCCAGGACAGGTGGTCTAAACTGACCAAAGAGATATTCAATACAGTATGACTTCATGACCAGTATATAAACCTGAGGAGATAAGGAAGAAGGGGAAGACATTTGGAGTGATGTCATTTGTCTTCCCAAGTAACTGTTATGCATGATGGGGCCCTGCTCTCCTGGAGATGGCTGAACGGCTGCCTGCCCTTGGGAAACAGTGAATTAATTCCTTGTTTTGCTTTGTTTGTGTGCATGGATTTTGGTTTCCCCATTAAACTGTCTTTATCTCAACCAATGAGTTTTCCACCTTTTACCCTTCTGATTCTGTCCCCAATCCTGCTGGTAGGGGAGTGAGCAACTGTCTGTGTGGTACTTGGTCACTGGCTGGGGTTGAAGCACGACATCCTGCTAACTCCTGTGCAAAGATCCTTTCCCTGCTTTGAGACAGGTGTACCCTGTCTATTGCCAGTAGGTCTGTGTCATGTAAACTGATCTATGATCAAAACCCCAAAATTCTGATGGTGACACCAGGCTTGGAGTCATGGTTTGATCTCATGGCTCTTACTGTTTCATCTGCCATCATTCTTTACAACTGGAAGGACAGAGGACAACACTACTTGGGCTCCTGATCCCTTAACCACTCATCCCAAGGCCCTGAAATCTCTCTTGATTACGCACCAAATTCTTGTTGTTCCCTACCTTAAAAGTCAGTCATGGACACACTATATATTGTGGCAATGGTAGTGTGTGTTGGTCTCCATCTGTTCACAATGCATTATGATTATATAAAATGTGATTATTTTCTGCAAACAGTAGGGAAAAGTTGAATTCTGAATTGAGTTATATAATTTTTAGAAGTGGCATGCTTTGGCACAAGTTCAGGGTTCTGTATTCTCATTCGAATCAGATGGGAAAACACCAATCAGCTTTAACTCACAGTGGTAATACTCAGTTCCATGTTCAAAATTGAAATCCCAATCTGATAGGAGAAATGTGGTCCAAGCATAAAAGATCATTGTTCAAGGACCTGTCTCAGAGAGATGATCTGTCAAAGGAATAAGATCTTGCTAAAGTCACTACTGCACATCCAAATATACAGCCTACACTGTGGGTCATTATGCATATGGTATTCCTGAACAGGCTTATGCAACAACATCTTCATGTCCAAGAGGTGGAGTGACGAGGAAATCACCTGGCCTGCTCATCTGCAATCATATGGTTGCCCGCTACAGTTTTGGGTGTTTCAGTTAATTTAGGTGAACCCAAGGAGATCTGAACCTCAGGATTCCTTTATTTTGTTGTGGAATCAACACTTGGTCACAAAATCTCTTTATGGACTACCTAGAGCTACTACATTAGAAAAAAAAAAGGTGTTTGGTAAATAAGCTGTTTTGCTGTGTCTTGAGGTTGAACAGTTTCATGAATATACATTGAGCAATGCTGATAAAGAAAAAGATGAAGTATTTGCTAGGACTGATACAGGTTTCATTAGGGGTACAATCCTGGAACCATGGCAGATCACAGCAAATGAAATTGTAGTCTTTCCCTTTCTTTTGCTGCACCAGACACATTCTGTACGTGAACCATTTCATGTCCATCCTTTAAAGATTTCAAACAGAATGGATCCTGGATGGATCTAACATTTTCTATATATATTTATTAATTCTTTTACCAAAGGAAAAGTTAGGGTTCTTAGTAAACTCTCTCTCTCTCAGGCAGTATTACCTTGAAGGCCAGCACAGAATGGGAGTACTGAAATCAGACAGACTCAACTGCTATCTTAAGGTCTTCAGAATATTTTGCCTCACCATTGTGTATACTTGTTGTAGGGGATTGATAGAAGTGCTTCATGTGACTTTCATTCATTCTTTTGGAGACTGATGCTAAATGAGAATGGTTGGGTCCCACTGAGAATATTCCTAAAACACTGTTCTAGACAGGTTGAATCATGTCTATACCATAAACCATGAACAAGTTGCCCATTGACTAGCCAACTGCCTTCTCTAAATTCATACCTGCTACTGCAGCTAATAGTACAATCACTGTCACAGCACTAGGCTCAGCAAAACTCTTGTCTTACACTGCAGAGGAACAAAAACAGCTTTCTCCTCTCATAGGCATGCATGCAAGTACATGAATTAGACATTTTAAAGGTGATTCGTATGTATTTTGGAGGTCTGGACCACACAGAATCTAAGCAAATGTGACTGGAAGCTGCATCAAAAGATCATTTGGCCATTCCTGCTACTCTTGAATCACAATACCTGTGTTATTTGGGCTGTAGCAGCATTCTACCACTTGATTTGATAGATAAAATGACAGCCCTTGCTACTATCTGGCAATAAGGTAGTCTTGTACCAAAGAAATAGATTAAATATACTCTAATTATTTTTGTTTCTGTCACCAGGTCAAAAAAAAAAAAAAAAAAATAGAACGCAATTCATACAAATATTGGAGAGGTAGGGCCCGGGCATCATCTCCTCCAGGAGGGAAACCTCACTCACAGTGTACAAGGAGACATGAAATTACTGCCTTTCTAAAAAAATTTTAAAATATATTAAAATAAATTGATAAGATTAACCAGACATATCTGAAAAGGTTTTTTGGAGGTTGGAGGAAGGACAGGAAGGAAAAAACTGCTGCATGTCTGTGAGGGTCCTGCCCTGTAACAAGGTAGTTTCTGAGTTAGGTTTTTGGAGTCCAAAGAACAAGAAAGGACAGACCAATCTCACATACCAGCTGCTTTAAACTCTGACTAGCACATAAGGTATGAAAATTCTCACCTACACTTTTGTTCCTCATTCCTTTTCTTTCCTGGTGTTGACAGGACTTCACCTATGGCCTTACAACACTGTAGGTATAGGTAAATATAGGATAGTTTATCACTTCATTCTTAGTACCATTTTGCAGGAAAATGCATTGATAGAAGTCTTTTTCTTCAGTTCTATTATTTTGCTGCCAAAGATAGAAAATTATTATCTAAATTAAAGCACCACTGCATATGTCTCGTTTTCACATCTTAAAAAGCAAGAATATAGAATATGTATGATGTGAATATTCTTAGTAACCTTGGTGATGATTTGTGTTAAGAGAAACTCTCTTTTCTTCTGACTGCCTCCAGCCTTCTGACAGGCCTACCTTCTTGCTGTTGAATGTACAATTTGTCTGGTTGTATAATGTTAATGGCTAAGCTTGAATAACATTTATTTCAGAGGACACAATGCTGAGGATGAATTCCTAGCAAGGTCTAACACCAAGGACTGGATGCACCTTAATATCTATACCATAAACCTTAAAATTTATAGCATGTGTAAAGTATTTCAGCAACAAGTTAATATTCAGCCTAATTTACAATATTATTGCCATTCCCACTATTACTGTCACTGCTGTTTTAGAGACAGAAGTGATCAAATACTTTGCCAAAACCCACAGAGCGATCAGTTTTAGAACAAGTATCAGTATGAAGGAATTTTGTACCCCAGATTACAGTTTTTTCCACACCTTGTCCAACTCATTGGAATATTTAAACTGCTTCAGAGATCATTAATTAATGACCCTGGTCTAAAATGTTATACTTATTGACAGGCATTTGATGTCAGGCTTTTTCACATAACCATGCTATAGTATTGGGGTCCATACCAATATTTTTCTAGCAGTTTTATTCTAAAGACTTTTTTGACTTATTTTTCTGAGATTACTGGTCAGAATTTGGGGTGCTTTTATAATGTATTCCAGTGCCTTACGTAATCAAACAAGTAATACTTCCCTTTACATCAAGACACAGACAGGCTCAAATCACTAAGACTGAAAGCAGAGTTCATTGATACAACACCATGAGTCCCTGACCCTGCACACATCTGGCACAATCCTATCACATAACCTTTGAGGGGCTCTCTTCAAAGTTAAGAATAAACAGAAAATAAATTCCAGTTATGTGAGCTCAGCATAGCTGCATCCTCCTAACTGCACAGCCTATGTCACATAGTGCCTTGAGGGAGATTTTAATAATATTGTTGTTTGATTCTGATTTCAGATGCTTTACATTTCCAAGTATTCAGCTAGCCATTCAGCCTGGTGGAAGACAGGAGAACTCCATCACACAGAGAACAGGTACCCAAGCCAACGAATCTTTTCCATACTTGGAAATGGCTGTATCAGTGAGGCTAAATAATCAGCGAAAGCCAGTGTGAATGTGTGGAGGATAGCACATCCTCTAAGAAGTAGAGGGGAGCAGGTGGAAATAAGTCCTTTGTAAATTCTACAGCAGGAGCTGTGAGATAGTCTGTGCTTTATGAGGGATCCTCATGTCCTCTTCCTCCTTTGCTTGTCCCCCTTTACTAAAAGCACAGAAACCATTACACAAAACTAGGTGTTCAAAGACCAGGATGAGCTCAAGTTCTAAAGTCTTCTACATGGGGGATGAGCAAGTATGACAAGTCAGTCCTGGACTACACCAATAGATAATCAGATTTCACTAAGGTGGGCTGTGAGACAGATCATTATCATGCTCTTTAAAGGCTAAGCAATGTCTGGAAAAACTGTAGAGGAGCAATGTTTTCTATTGAGACAACATTAAGAAAAATTAAAAATGCAGACAAATGGACAAGAAGGAAAGGCACAGTCAGAGATCATAGATGAAAACACTTTTACACTGCTGGTCTAAGTCAGCGAATCTATGTGTTTGTTTTGGCTTGAATTGCTATAAAAGCTGTGAACTGATAAAATTCTATGTGAGATATTAAATTATTGCCAAGGTCAAAAAAGAGACAATTTTTTTTTTTTTTACTGTCAAAATCTGAAGGCATCTGTATTTCTTGTGAACAGGGGTTAATTACATAATTTTATTTAAATGGCTTAGATTGTTTAGTGACTATACCAACTCAACCTGCTTCTCTTTGTAGTGTTTTTCTGCTTCTTACACTGTACAACTGAGAGGGGGGAAAAAATCCCACAGAAGGTGAACACTTTGAAATATCAATAATTTTGAACCCTTAATGCTTTCTTCACCCAACTGTCAGGACTATAAAACCATAACTGGATGCAAAATAGCTATTTTACTTTCCTCAAAAATATTGAAACTGTGCAGTGTAAACTAAACAAATAACTTCACAGATTCCTTCTGCTTGTGTGATTCTGAAGGTCTCTATGACTTGTTCTTGTGCCTTTTCTGTGTGTGATCTGCTCCTACTAAGTGAATAGCTAAAGGAGGCACCCCTGTTCCTTCTACCTAAGTCTGTCATTAGGATTTTGTGGTGATAAATTTAAGACATCCCAAGCTTTAATCAACATTCCATTTTTAATCCCTTCAACTAAATACCCCAAGCTTTAAACGCCATTTCAAACAGTCATGTGCTAGCCACTAAACTGTTCTTGAAAGCTGAATTACAGTATTTGCTTTTGCAAATGCAACCAAATTAAATTTTATGGTGACAATAGCTAACATTTTATCTTATTTAAAGCCTGTTCACAGCAGTAATTCCTATCAAAAGTTTTGCTTCTAAAAAGTGAAAATGCTTGCAAAAGATTTCAAAGCACAATCCTAACAACACACTCAACAAAATACTGCTTATGCATTTTAATTTTTTTTTTATCCAGATGAGGTATTTTTCTCATTCCTCATCTTACTTTTTTCTTTAAGCTGGAAAATGCAGGCATATGTTTTAAAGTATTTTTTTTTTTCTAGGAACTATTTTGAGGTGTAAATATAAATTGTTTCCTTTACAACCATTGTACATTAAAGTAAATTCTACTGCCTTTGAAAATGTCAGCTTTATTTTGTACTGGTATTCAGAATCCTCTCTTTTTCCCCAATATTATATAAAGTTCCTCTGGGAAGATAATGTGTATGATTGCAGCCCTGCCTTGTTAAAATCCATGGCTTTTTATGCAGTCATGTTTTCAACCATGAATTATGCATGAAAAAGTATCTCATTACATTTCATTTTCTTTACAGCAGCATCCCCCCTTCTTGACATGCTCAGATTCCCATCAACAGAGCTCTACTCACCCTGCAGCTTGGCTCCATCTTGATGCCTTCATAGCATTTTAGACAAAATGGGTGTGTTTAACTTGTCACCTCAAGCCTGGTATAAATTATTCACCAGAGCTTTGCACAGATTTGTGAGATAACCAGGCTGAACTCAGGGAAACTTCACAGGTTTGACTGTGTATGTTGTATTTGACAGGGACATTAATGGCAATTTCCCCCTATACTAGTCCCAAACAGAGGGGTGGGGTTTTTTGTTGGTTTTGTGTTTTGTTGGTTTTTTTTTTTTAAAGGATCCCAATGCCAACATTCAGTTTTATTGAAATTTAGTTTCTAAGGCTTGAGCTACATATTATTATTTTAAATATCTCACAAATGCCACTAAAAATGCACTGTTCCTTATGATTCCAAGGTGAAACAAGCAGAAAATATCTTTAAAATGTTCTGCTTAATGTTAAAGATGCCTGAAAAACCCTCCAAGAGTAAATGCATATTTAAATCACAGAATTTAACAACTGGGGCCCTTCTCCTACATTTTGAACCAAGAAGGCTGTTCTGTATTTCAAGTAACTCACATTACAAGAAGAGGATGCCTGAATTGTGAAATTTGCAAAACCAGGGCCTCATGTTTTTGGCGTGTAACTCATATGCAGGTCAGAAGAAAATAGCTGTGGCCTACTTGCATATGTAGCCATGAAACCCCCTCAGATTATTTTTATAAGCTCTCTTTAGCCAAGGTGGGGGGGTAAAGACTCAAAGCAAAAGCTACAGGTACTCCTCCCATCCTTCTCTCCAGACGTTACTTGGTCACCTAGGAAGGCAGCATGCTGAGGTCATTGCCTAACGCTTTGTGAAACAGTGAGTATTTAAATACAAATTAAGCTGAAAGGAAGTGAGGGCCAAGTCACTGAGATACAAAGACATTTGGAATAAAACTCGCAGTTTCCTTGGGTCTCAAGTATTTTAGAACATTCCATAAGCGACATTCAACTCAGTAGCATGTTCTGTAACATTTACAATGGAGGTTCATGCTTTAACAGAGTACGAAAACAAATGCACATTTTGGCAGCAAGGCTCCAGATAGGCCTGCTGTCAGGGGACAGCATAGCAGTGTCTGTGCCAAGTCCTGGTCAGCTGGAGCTGCACCGGAGCTGCTTTATGAGGGGATCAGGAGGCAGCAACTTGCACAGCACTGGTGGGAGCAAACTGCCCAGCAGTCACAGTCCCCGTGCCCACGCCATGTGGCTGTCTGGCTTAGAGGGCTGGAGCAAGCCCCTTGGGGGAGCAGAGCAGAAGTGCGTGTCCCAGACAAAGCGGAACATGAGTAGGCAGGGTGGTGCTGTGGCAGTCTCTGAGGCAGCAAGGAGCATCTCCCATGGGCGAGCCTCCTGCCCACCCCCATTGCTACAGGCAGCTTACAGTGTGTTTCCCAGCTGGCATAAGGGCATGGTGTGTGTCCACTCTCCTTCCTGTACAGCTGCACTACACCCTGCAGCACCAAGGCACTGGGGTCTGGGTACCCACCACTGCTCTCTTAGGAGAAAGGTCAGGCTTAAGAAGTTCTTGACAAGGAAGCTGACTCTCAGCAAGCAACATTTAGTCTTTAACAACACAAGCAGAAGCTAAAAGGGTCACAATTAAAAATAAAATTGTTGTCACTTGTTTACTAAACCCAATCAGAACTACAGCAGTATTTCTAGGAAATGGGTATATATATCCTCAGAGGTATTTTATCTTCTAATTATTTGAATACTTACTATTTATTCTCCTGTTTATTTGCTTCATTTTGAGACAAATAGACCATTTTTGTGTTTACAAATAATCTGAATCAACACATAAGGAAGCAGTTTTAAAAATAATCTCAATTTCCAGTTCAGGTCCTTTCACTTTTCACTATGGACTGTATCACTTGCGAGCTGTAATATTATTGACAACTTGCAGAGACATAACAAACATTTTCGGAGGGAGAGGAGCATGACACCAAAACAAAAAAACACAAATAAACCCATACACATTCAACTGTTCAAAGACAGAAATAGAAACAAAGGTCATTATATTTCATGTATGAACCTGATGTACTTCAACTGGCAAAGGCTTATGACAAAGACAAATATGAAGTGCGCTAGGCACTATAACCAAAGAGTTCACAGTGACTTCCATTTCTTTCATGGCATGATTTTTTAATTTGATACAGCCTATATTGTCTTATAAGCAATACACAGAGACCTTTGACAATATATTTAATACATTTTGCATCAGCAAGGTTAAAATAATTAAGGATTCATCAGAGACAGGGCAAAATAAACCATTTTCTGCTTCCCCTGTCTAGAAAAGGTTGAATTTATCATGGATTTAGCCACTTTACATGCATACCCGTAACATCCTATATTATATATTAACTGCTTTGACTCTGCTACTACTTGCAATGGGATACAGAATTTTTTTGACTTGACTATTGCAGAAAAATTGTTTTAATTACAAATGAATTTTAAGTACAAACCCCAAATATTTCAAATATATTTAGTAAGTCAGGCTGTTCGAAGGTCTTTCAAAAGTAAGAAATATGACTGAATAAAAATTACTTTTAATTATAGAGAAAAATGTCATTTTTAGTTTCAGAGTCCTCATTAAATGGTATATTCACATCATAATGTCTAGAATTTTTTCTAAGCAACTTCCAATTCAGCTAATTAGTACCATGACCTACTGGAGAGTTATAATTTAGGAAAAGAAATGAAGAGAGAAGTCAACCTACCTCAAAGAAAAAAAAATTAGTGTTCATATGTTACTACAAGACTATAATAATAATCATAATTAATAATGTCTTCCCAAGAGAGAGATGGTGTGATATAAAATTCCTGTTCTGGAAGAATCAAATTCAGCACAACAGTCACAATGGCTTCCTTCCCCTCTCCTTACAACCATACACCTGCTTCTTTTGGGCCAGTAAGCCAGAAACCACTCAGCCCAGATGTCTGAAAAGTTCGTTTTGATGATCCTTGTGCATCCCGTACAACTCAGGATGTTGTATCCTATCCTATCCTATCCTAATGTAGCTGGTAATTTACCCCAGATCACACTTGGCTTCTTACAAGCACATCAGACATTAGTTTTGGAAATGTCAGTATAAGGAGCAAAACCTAAATACTGCATAACCGTTTGTACTTTGGTAAACACATGCTTTGCCACATGGAAAGCCATGACTGATGGCTAGCTGCTAGAATATGATCTGATTTTTATTCCTCAGACCAGTAACTATCACCCACTACAAGTGAGATAACAAGAAAAAGTACAAGGTACCGAGGGTAGCACATTGAAGAGTCAAGTCTCTGGAGAAAGAGCAGAGAGAAAGGCATTTTGAGTTTCTACTAGAAGTCCTCATTGTTTCTCTCAAAACACTCATAGGGAAAAAATAGCTTTCAGCAGTCACAACTGTATTACACTTGTTTTGTACAATGTTTTGTATTGTGAAATATAAATTCCATTTGAGATACTTTGAAAATTTCCTGGTACAGACTCATTTTATTCAATTATCTTAACAAGTTTAAAATGCTAAAATGAGAACTTACACATGTTGCTTGTGTGTTAAACAAGACTACAGCAGTTCAGAACAATGTGGTTGATTTTTATGTACACTTTTACACACTCAAAAATAGCTGAACTCTACACAACTAATGACTTCAAAAACAGCTGAAGTATACACAGAGTATACACATATAAAGAGGCAATGAGTAAAAATTTTAAAATACTGTAACAGTATCCATATAGTTGAAATCCTATTTTATGGCATAAATATGTTTTTCCTATCCCTCCATGTAGGCAATAACTTTGTTTTCTAATTTGGTTTATGATACTAACTTTATTAAGAATAGCTTGTTTGTGCATTCCAGACAAATAGCAATCTGATTTCTAGCTGTGATTAAGACTAGATATTTACTCAATTTTTTTAAAAGTTTTTTCTAAATTTAATTTTTCTTGTCACTCTGAAAAAACCAAAACCAAACAGTCAACAAAGTGTCAAAGGCATTGAACATTAGATGGCAATTCAGGTAGCAAGAAAAAGAGTGCTTTTTTCAAACAGGTTATGACTCAGAATGTAGAACTGTGGAAAATACATATCAAATGAAAAAAAGTCAAAGGAAGTTTAGTATACTTTACTTTTTTAATAAATTTAACATCTCTCCTTCTTTTCCACTAGGTCTTTGGGTCAATAACTCATGTAACTACCATGCTCTGGATTTCCAAAGATCTGCAGCCACCCACACTCTATCAACCAGTACTGTCCCCTAGATTATCAACTTAGGCTAGTGTGGCTACTCTCATGGAGATAAGTAAGGACTTGAGACATAGAAACTATTACTGAAGATAAATAAAGACCTCATTAAATCATTTTAAAGACAGGTATGGCTTTATAAAGAGTCACACTGAGACACCATAAGACTAAAAGTAATTTTTAAAACAAGACTAATGAGACCAAAGAGAAAAATTCCTAGGATTCTAAAATTCAAAAAGCTGGAGGAGAACACTGGCTCAAGAGCATAAAGAACATAAGAAAGAACAAAGTAATTCAGATTTAAATGTGTTTTTGTATTGTAAATTATTTTGTAACTCTAATAAGAGTGTTATTCATTCACCACAAACAATATTTTTTATTGGACTAAGGTACTCAGTTCTCCTTTACATTCACTCTTTTATCAATACATTTAACAACACGGGATGTTAATATAAAACAAAGTCAAGTTCATTGAATCCTACAACTTGCTAATCATATAAGTCCTTATGATGCCAAACTGGTTGCCTCTGAACAAGTGGTAAAGTTATAGACTCATCTGGATTTGTTAAATATTAGTAATAATTTTTAAATTTTCTCTTTATAAGAAATGGATGTGGTAGATCTGACAGCATTTATGTTGTTTCCTTTAAATCCATATCAGGGAGCAAGAGAGAGATCTACAGAAAGCAGACAGAGAAAGATGTCAAAACTGCAACTATCACTCTATTTCCCTTATTTGAATATAAAGATTTCTTCTCAATATCCTGCGAAGCAATATTCTTTTGCAATTCTTTACCACTGTCACATGATAAGAGACTTCCTCAATTTTTGGTACTTTCTGGAAACACTTTCTTCCACAAAAAACTTTCTTGTTGTATTTACAGGTGTCTCCTCATAACCCAGAAACTGAAGAAAGGTCAATTCTGCCTTTTCTCTGTACTAACGCCCATGCACATCCAGATTTGTTCCAATAACTATTTTATTTTTTGCTTCTTTTTGTATTTGCTGCTGGATCATCCTTTACAGTTTAAGTCTTTACGTATTTTAACATCTTTATTTATTCTTTTCTTTTGTAGGTCCATGACTTTTTCTTCTTTTGTTTTGTTTTGTTTTTACTTTTTTCTTCTCTTTCTTCTGCTGCTTTGTTGAGTTCTTCTTTCAAGTAAACCTTTTTCAATGACAACAGCTTAAAAATGTTTTTGTTTTGTTGCAGTCTCTTCCAGCTTCTTCACTATTTTTTAATTTCTTCTCCATAACATCCCTATTTTTTTCCTTCTTCTTTCATGTATGCAATGTTCCTGATACATTTTCACATAATCACCTCTCTCTTTCTGATCTGCTTTTGAGCAAAATAGTTTTGAGATATTGAAAGATGTCTTTCAATTCAAGCAGGTGATGTGATCAGCGTCTTATGACTTTAAAACATCATTTCCTGCAGCCATGATCTGCCCACATGGGATTTTTTTAATTCTGGCTATCCAACACCATTGTATATTGCAGATGAAATTTTTCAACCAGATTGAGTTTGAACTTTGTTGTCTGGAGTAGCAGTTTGTTCAGAATATATTTCAAACCTAGTTTAGAATATCTTTTTAAACATCACATTACCAACTGTACTATAACTAGAACATATAATCATTAATTTATCTGCAATGGTTTCAGGTTTAGTCTCAGTTCTTAAGACTTGGCACTCATGAAATTCCATGCGTTCACATATGGTAAGTGTCTGGTTTAGTCATAGTTTGCCAGTCCTTAGTGCTTGACTGATCCTATAACAATGCAAAAACACCTTTTAATTTTGTTAAAGTTAGACAATGACTCACTGGGATGCCTTGCTAGGACCCCATCAGAGGTAGAGTTTGGTTATCATATCATGCCTGATGTAATGAAATTTGGAGCAACTAGTAGTAAATAAATAGGACAATGTCTTATAAAACTTTTATCCTGACACACACCAATTTTCAAGGAAAGTGGGTGAGACATGAAATCTTTACAACTTTTTTTTTCAAAGTATTTTTTCTTTACTGGGTAACCCTCATGATATAGCTTCATAACCAGTTTCATTTTTGCCATGAGAAAAATGCTTGGAGCTGTAACGTGTTTCAGGAGAGGGTTTTTAATATGATAATTCAGGTAGCAGAATAACAGAGTTAACATAAATTGAAAAATCTAACTGCATGCTGGTATGTTTGTGTGTAGCATGTACAGCTTCTATATCTGTCCATCCTGTTTTATAGTGTCTGCCCTTTTCTGCAGTTCTTTTATTCCTGTTCCAGGAAGGCCTACAAAGATATCCAGCTGCACATATAGGTTTGTGTATTGAGATCAGGATATGAGAAGCTATCCTTTTCAGATCTCAAAGCTATCAATTTTCTCACCTATCATTGCTCAGATAACCACTTACTGTTCTGGTGTCAAGATTACTGCGGTTTCCTAAAAAAAAAAAAGAGAGAGAGAGAGACTTACCTTCCCAAATGACACTTGTGGAACAATCCATTTTTCTGATGGATTATATTAAGAAGAAAGCAGTAACTGAATGTACTCTGACATTAAAAATTTTAGCCATAATTGGGTCGCAGAACCAACAAGAACATAGTGTATAGAAAGAAAACGTGTTGCAAACTTCGCATAAGACAATTGAACATAAAAGTATCATTCTCTAAGGGATTCTTTTAATTGAATACATTTAAAATTTTCAGAGACAGTTAAAGCTGACACCTGCTGTTATATAGACTAACATGGTTAGAAGCTATCTAGCTCTTTCCAGTAAGCTGAAGAAGCAAAACATCTAATTAAAACCAAAGCCGTAAAGGCATTTAGTCAAATTGTTTAAAGTGTTCTTTTTTTAAGATATAAAATTGGCTAGGGTTTGTTGGCACAGAGAGTTTATCAAAGCGAATGAGTAAAATTGTAGAAGGCCAAGAAATCTTGAATGTTTGAACAGACAAAGATTCTGTGGAGCTTCACTTTTTGAAAAGCCTAAACACAGATTAATGTAGCATTCAGATTAACCTCGAAAGAGAAAGAGCTGTACCTTATTCACTAGTACAAGATTTAGGTCTAAGACGTAGTTATGGCTTAGAGGCTGAAAATGTGCCAGTTGTTAATAGATCTTGTGAATATATAATACCATTCTGAAAACTATTAATTTTGACATATTAATATTTCACGTAATATTTGTGGACTTTGTATGCAAAATTTTAAAAATTACTGCTCGCCATATTTGAGTCTAACACCAATGCTGGTATTCTGAAGCCTTCTTTGATCCCTTTATGCTGAAAAAAGGCTGGTGCTTCTTGACTACCATGATTTGCCTGATGTAGTTGCTTAATCTATTATTAGTAGTATTTTCGTAGCATCTTCAGTCCAAATTGCATTATACTGTAGGAGAAGTGTGAGAAAAGTGGCAGTTTCCTCCTCCAAGGAGTTATCATTTAAGGGTCCTATTCAGCACTTCTTACTGTAGCATATTGCACACTGACTTCAAGGGGGCTTTGCCAAAGGAGGGAGTGAATAAGGAGTGCTGAATAGGACTCTACAAAGGCGCCGCAGGTACAGCTGGTGCAATTCCACACAAACAAAGCATCGTAACATACAATGTGGACAGTTAAAGCAGTACATTATGTATCATTATGAAAACCATCCATTTTACATATAATTTATAATATGAAAGTAGTTTTCCTCCCTCCAAGTTTTACTCCATTTTTTGAGAGTTTTATCAAATTATTATTGCATGATAATGATCACTTACTGTAGAAATACTATGATAAAACTTTAAGTTCAATTGAAGAAACAAACAATCAACAGATCAACTTTTTCATCTAAAAAGGTAAGAAGTCTCAAAATTGTTGATGTTGATAGAGAATTCTCTTTAGCACAGGATCAAGGATTTTTAAAGAAATCCTTATTATTTCTCATTAAAGTCCAAAATCTATTATTCGTACATTTCAAGGTGCCATATACGCATTAATGAAGGAAGCTGTACAGCATTTCTGCAAGAATGCAATTGTTCTCTTTGTAAAGCAAGGGAAATAGAGATGGAAAGGTAAGGCTACTTAAAGAGCTATATTTTTACTGATTATGACATTTTAACAGCCCAGATAGTTTGGAGGGACTGAACTATATTATTATTAGGGTTGCCTGAAATGTGATATTTAGGCCTTCAGCTAAATTACAGTGGCCTGAGAAGTTACCATGTTGGCAGAACAGTGTGCCCCTACCCATGGCAAACACAAGATAAGGCAGCCTAAGCTGGCCTTGTTCGCAGTTACATTTGTTGTGGTCCTGTGTTCTTCTCAATCACAGCAGTTGAATTGAGTATATCGTTGCATTCACCAATCAAAACACTTGGATTCGTGTCCTGGGAGGTATATGGAGAAAGAGTTTTAATTACTTGAATTTACTGGTACGTACATACTGGAAGGCCATGGCAATAATAAACAGCATGAAGTGTACTGAGAGATATAATAATTGTATTAACTTTGCAGAAAACAGAGGGATAAGAAGGATCCTTTTTTACACATTTGTGGGGGGTTTTTTAGCAAGCTCCGTGTTCCTCACTTTACTAATACATAAACTATACTAATGAGAAAATATTCAGGGGGTTTCTGATTTTAAGCATTCCTCCCATAAACTTTGTCTGATCCTGTATGTTCATGAGACAATTTTGACTTAAGAATTGGATATTCTGGGTTGGATAAAACAATGCAGTAACTGCTGAGCATAAATTAAATTAACCTGAACATAACTGCCGAAAATTAATTTATTTTCTATACATCCTTCAGATTCCTAAAAATCATGTATCAAATAATATTATGGCATTAAAAGATGATTTAATTGCCATGTGAAGAAGCAGATTACAGTATTGACTTGTATCACCAGGGGTGGACCTTCTGCAGACCAGTACCAGAGATCAGAAGGCCAGAGACAGGGATTCCATCTACTTCAAAATTAAGATGTGCCCTGGGTGATTTTGTTGCAATTCTGTATAGAGTTTTTAATTTCGTTCGTCATTAAGTCTGAATGCAACTTCTTACCTCAAAACTACATTGTTCAGACAAATATAATTTTTATGAACATAGCACAGTAAACAGCAGTTGCCATATTTACAGTATAAACAGTGTGCGAAACCAAAGAAAATGAGACAAATATGATTATTTTGTGATTTTTTTTTTGTTGCATGCTTCTCCTTCTACCCACATATGAGTCATATTTTGCATAATCACAAAATAATTTTCACTGTTGTCAGTGATGGCTCTTTGTGGAGTTCTGGAATGAAACCTCATTTAAAACATGCATTTGTTCCTTGTGGTTTATTTGCTCAATCTATATATAGAAAAAATTCTGAAATTCACAGAATGGTCTACTTTCTGTTAAAGAACTCAAAACTCTACCTTCTCCAGCTTAATAATTTTATTCTGGTTGGCTTTCATAGCAAAAGTTTCAAAGAAAAAACTGTGTAGAAATTTAAAAAAATAATCCATGTTAGCCCAGCATTTCATCTGCTTCATTTTGAATGTCCTATTTTTCTGCTGTTTGAGAGGAGTATGATACAGGACACCATAAATCCACACATGTGCGCATTAGAGGGTCTCATGCTAAGGGAGTGTTAGTAGGGAGATAAAGCTACTTGCTTCTCCTTTTTTGTCACAGTAAGAGCACAAACACAATGAACCAGACCAGCATGGATCATTGTGCCAGAAGTCCTTCAAATGATACCAGGAAATTGAGGGTTAGTGCCAGGATGTGAGTTCTTGTCACCTTGAATTGACACTGAAATTACACACAATGTATGTGATTTATGGCCCAGGCCATGTTTCTGAGGGTCAAGAAGTTACAGTACATTAGCTCACACATGTATGTGTTCATTCTTAGCATGCTGACAGTTCAGCCTTGCTTACCATTTAGGCTATAGTCTTTAAGTTGGGTTACATTACCTAACCTGTGTGCCAGGAAGGAGTGTATGGATGAACAAGCATTGAACTTCAGCTGACGTTCAGTAATTTGATCACGTATTTGAGTCTCTAGGTGGGCAGCATAACCTGGGTATGAATTAAAATCCCAGAGTGGAAAAACTGCACAAAGGAATTCCAGCCCCTCCAGACAGTAAGTGGTGGGTCCAGTTTAAATCACTCTATGCAAAATGCACATAGCCCAAGGAATACCAAAGATGTGCACACACCTGCAGTGCTCTGATCTTACTGGCATCACAGAGACGTAGTGGGATGGCTCCTGTGACTCGAGTCTTGGAATGGAAGGATACAGACTGTTTAGGAAGGAAAAGCAGAGAAGAAAAAGAGGTGGTGTTACCCTCTCTGTCAGTGAGCAGCTGGAGTGCATGGAGCTCTGCCTGAGGATGGATGAGCAGCAGAGAGTTTATGGGTCAGAATTAAAGGGAGGACAGGGACAGGTGAGATTATAGTGGGGGTCTGTCAGATGCAGGCTACCCAACAGAAGACTGAGCTGAAGAAGCCCTCTACAGACAGATAGGAGGGACCTCATATTCACAGGCCCTAGTCCTCATGGAGACTTCAACCATCCTGATACCTGTTGTAGGGGCAGCACAGCAGGGTAATCCAGGAGTTTCCAGGAATGCATTGGCAGTAACCCCCTTCTCCAAGTGTTAGAGAAGCCAACAAGGACATGTGCCATGCTGGTCCTTGTTTTTGTAAACAGGGAGGGGCTGATAGGGAAAGTGAAGCTCAAGGGCAGCCTTGGCTGCAGTAACCATGCAGTAGTGGAGCTCAAGATCCTTAGGGCAGTGAAGAGGGTATATAGTAATCTCTTTAAGGTGGACTTCAGAAGAGCAGACTTTCAGGGTTCTGCTTGGTAAAGTATCATGGGATAAAGCTGTGGAGAGAAGAGGAGCCCAAGAAACCTGATTAATATTCAAGGCCTTTCTCTTCCAGGCTCAGGAGCAATGCATTCTGAAAAAGAGGCAGTGAAGAAGTGAGGGAGGTGCATCTCCCCTTTATTCTGCTGTTGTAAGACCCCACCAGCAGCACTGCATCCAGTTCTGGTGCCTCTGACATAAAACGAACATGGACCAGTTGGAGCAATTCCAGAGTGTGTCCATGAACATGCTCAGAGGGCTTGGAGCACCTCTCCTGTGAAGACAGGCTGAGGCAGTTGGCATTGCTCAGCCTGGAGAAGAGAAGGCTCCAGGACACTTTATAGCAGCCTTCCAATGCCTAATGGGAGCCTACAAGAACAATGGAGAAGAACTTTTTGCAAGGGCATGTAGTGTGAGGACAAAGGGGTAATGATTTTAAACTGAAATAGGGTAGATTTAGGCAATATATTAGGAAGATATGCTTCCTGGTGAGAGTGGTGAGGCAGCGGAGCAGGCTACCCAGAGAAGTTGTGGATGCCCAATCTCTGGGAGTGTTCAAGGCCAGGCTGGATGGGGCTCTGCGCAACCTGACCTAATGGAAGTTGTCCCTGGCCATGATAAGGGGTTAGAACACAATGATCTTTAAGTTCTCTTCCAA
>VYZT01052921.1:0-68268 GCA_013400735.1 Pomatostomus ruficeps
GTTTAAGAAGAAATTCCAGGTACTGGTGTTTGCATCACAATCTAAAAAAGGAGCCACGGTGTGTTAGTTATCTTTATGGAACGGGATAAAATACCTTTTAAGAATCTACTAAGTTACATTTTTCTTTAAAAGGAAAAAAGGTTCCCACACTGTCTTACTCCTGACTGCAAGTAAGTATCTTTCCTTCATGCTGGTCTTTAGTTGCTTGAATGTGATTTACAACAAAGAAACATAAAGAGTGCTTGTTCTGGAAGGGATTAAAACAAATAATCGTGAGCAACTCTGCTGCTACATCCCATCTGTGAAGGTGACTTATACTATATGCAGAACAACTCAATTCTGATTAAACACAAGATATTTACTAGCTTGGATCTAATCAAAGATCAAGGGATCACAAGCTTTACTACTATCATACACAGCATGGATTTTTATATAGCTGGATTAACCCTATCATAGTCACATTCTCCCTTTAACTGCTGTAACAGAAATGAAAAAAAGATAACCATGGTATGCTATGCTCTATTTACTTTTTATTTTACCTTCATAATTAAAACTTTTGGAGCAGGGAAACACAAGTCAGAGATTTGCTCACTTACTCTAAAAAAGTTGTTATAAATTTAATTTACAGATAAACAGATGTGGCTAAACCAAGCTGCATAATTTGATCTCTTTGTGTTTAACTGACTACTAACTTCAAATTTTAGTTTCCAAGAATATCCTTTTGTCCTCTGGAAAACCAGTAAATCTTCCTGTCTGACAATCTCACAGTCAACACTTTGCTGTGCCTTTTTCATTTCCTTAAGTTTTGTGGCTTTGGACTTTTGTTTGATTATTTTGTGGTGTGTTTTTTTATATTGAGGAGAAGGTGTAGCCCCTTTTTTTTTCAGTATCTCCCAGAAAACACTGCATTAATCATCCTCTAGTGGTCAAACAACAACATTATTTACTCAAGGGGTCCAGAAAACTTTGTAATGTTTAATTCTGTATTAAGTGAATAAAAGAAAAGAACTAATCTGAGATTACATGAGAGGGATCACTAGCCCTGGAAGCACAGCAGCCAACTTGATACCCTCAATTATCCCTTTCAAGCCCATAAAGAATCTGGATGATTTACCCATTTTTTTCCCCCGAGACTATTAAGTCCCGAGAGTGTTCGCCATTCACTTCCCCGGCCGGACACTGCATCCTGTAAGTAGCATCCTGACAAATATTTAGATAGGCTTTTTGTCATCTTCTAATTGAATGCATCTAATTTCACCCTCCATGTTCTGTCATTCGGTCAGAAGCTGTATTCTTCAGAAGATCTCCGCTGGGTAAAAAGAAGGCAGCTCAGAAATCCAGGGGAAAATTAACTTAATGCTCCAAGTCTTCGGGATCACATCAGGGAGACATTTTGCTATTGCAAAGACATGAGGGTCATCGTTTGCTTCAGACATGTTTAGCTCAGCAGCAATAAGCTTAACACTGTTAAACACTGTGTCAAGGCTACGTGGCTTTCAGAGGAAAATGTAACACCAGTTCAACTTACGAACCACAGCAGACGGATAACAGAAATGTGTCTTCATTTCTGGCTTTCTGTCTCTTTGGAAGATGAAGGTCACCTCCACGCCTTATCGATGTCTGCTAGCACACAGTGAAGAAATGAGCGGCGCTCGTATTTTAGTGCCTCCCCAAATCCAGTGCTCCTCTGCACAAACTTCCAAGCAGAGCAGTGCAGCTAACCACATATCCTGAGGGACTCCTACCTGCATCCCGCACATCTCCAGAAGCCTTCCTCAACTTCAGCTGCTAAATGGAACCATTAACAAAGCCCACAGAAACTTGTATTGCTTAATTAATTTGCTCATAAACTTATAACTCTGGACTCACACTTCACAGAAGTTGTAAAATTTGATAATTAGGCAAAATATTACAAGCATTAAAGTTATATTTTTCTCATGACAAATATATATTGTTGTACCAAATGCTAAATATAGCTAAGAAATAGAAAAGATCACTATGAAGTCTTTTGATAGAAATTTAAGACTGTGACTTTTTTAATTGAAGCATTCAGAATGTCTTACAGATTACATTTTATTCAGGTCTAGTCTAACTGCTTAAATTCTAATTCACTTAACAAATCTCACGATATTCCCAGGTCTTCTCACTCCACATATTGGGCTGGTTTTGCTTATATAGAGGAATATCTTTACTTGTCTGAGAAGCCTCTGTGAAGTCAGTAAGACTTAATGAACAAATTTCTTACATATGTGAGTGAATTTTACAAATAAAGAATGAGCAACATGTTCAATGCAATCCATAAGTAGATGGATCAGTTACAAAGTGGAGGGAGAGCAACACAGTTGTATCATCAATCATTGCTAAATGGGTAATTTCAAATGGCATTATGCAAAAATCAGCTGGCTACAAATACAGCTCATAAATAGAACAAACAGATTTTGGTAACTGTAATTTTTCTTTGTTTTCACAGAGAAAAGATACTTCCTTGTTAGCAAGTAATAGAGTTGCAATGTCTACTTCACCAAAAAAGCAAACTTTTGGAGTTTGTTTACAGTTTCCTCACGGGAATATTTTTCAGCTCACTTAAAACACAGACGGCACTGACTCAGGTGTGATTATTTGGCTACTGAGGTAAGGCAGTACTAAAAAATGCGGATGCTGTATCTATGCCTCACTTATGCCAAGGAGTAGTGATGCAATACAGCAAGAGAAAAATTAAAATATTTTGAAAAATATTCAACTAAAAAAATATATTAAATTCAATGTCTCTAAACAATGTTTTCACTTAGCGAAAGGGAATTGTTTCAGAAACCCCCATAAGGCCCTTTTTAAAGGTCTTTGAATATATGTTTTTTAATCATAAAGAAAATACTCTGAAGATTCACAAGCAAACAGACTTTGCCAACATGATGTCTCATAGAAATATTATTGCTTTATAAAAGCACACAAGACTATTGTTTTCTTAGTTACACCATTTCAGCATCACTGCACTGTGAGGCATTGGACCCGTGTAAATGAGAGGAGAATTTTTCTCATCTCACTGGTTATTTGTATTCCAAAGGAGCAGATGCCTTTCAAATTATGCAAAAACCCACAGCGCATCTTGTACTATAGCAGATGAACAGGTTAATTTTTCTTTTTGCACATAATAAATCATAAGTGCTTTAACACCCATAGTCGCATTTCATGAACATAAACCTTCTGTTTAATAATGTCTGTTTACAACTAGAATCAGACATACAGTAATCTCTTGCCTGGGATAAACATTAATCCAGATCTGTCTAGAAAAATTATACAATTCATTACCATAAGTAATCTCTATTGTGCCCCATGCTTAACCTTCATCTTTTTTCCTGTCCTATAATCTTGCAAATCCACTGGTGGTGTATGATTGGCATCTGGTGTTAACACAGCCTTCACTGCACACAGCACAGCTGAAGGAGCCCGACGTGAACACATCACTCTGCAGGGTAACACCAGTTCAGCTGACCGCTTTTCACAACAACTTTCACCAAAGGTGGAGAAAAACCCACAAGCCAAGGAGAAAAAAGGTCTAACAACATCATTTGCCACAGAGAGGTAATTTTTGCTCTCCAAACCATCATTACTATCCACAAAAACTAAAGGTAGTGCTCTGATTTTTCCATAGTATCTCTGGACAAACCATCACAAACCATGTCCAAGCTGGAGCACACCACGTCAGGGGACTTTAGGGAAAGGAAATGGATTGGTGCAGAGTAGAACAAAAGCTATTATGAACATGTCAAAGCAGTTAGAGATTATTCACAGGTTCAATCACAATATTTAAGCAACAAGACATGACAGACAGTGTCTTTCCAGGAGCTTATGAACACTCTAACTGTGAGGAAAAGAATGAGGACAAACGCTTCAACCCCAAGAAAGGTAATCGCCAGAAATGTGGTGTCTAGAATGTCTTCTTGTATCATGAGAGAGAGAACACAGGAAACTTAGGACAGGAGAAAGCCAGTGAGTCTATCTTTCTATTTTTTTTTTTAATTTAGTAGTTACAGTTTTACTCTAGACCTGCTTATAGGTGTTTTACATCTATGAGGACAGAAAATAAAATTTTATTTCAAATATTTGGCCACAATGCAATTTTTGACATTTATAAAATTATGTGTGTCTTAAATCCTCACCCAAATATCTGACTCAGTGATCTCCTGGAACTTTACATTTTCCAGGTTGAATACATGCAGTACAAAAAAGTATTCTTCGCAGAACAAGCCAGATGAGAATTTTAGCAATATACGGTCTTCTACCCTTGAATTCTCAGCTTACATACTTCCTGTGGAGGTAAAGACATTGCTCCTACCTGATCACTGTTTTCAGGTTTGTGGGAAGTAAATGGATGCATCAGCTTGGCAGAGACATGGATTGACTCCATGAAGAAGTGAGAGTCCTGGAGAGAAAAAACTCATACTGCCACTGCCCATACTTATGTCTAGGTAAAGTGGTTTCATGCTGCAGTACTGATAACCATCTCTTTTTTATTAGGATAAAGATCACTTGCAAAAGAAAAGGCAAAAGGCTCAGGAAAAAGTAGCGAATACACTTTTGAGCACACCAAGGAGACAAGAGTTTATCTGCATTCCCAAAAAGAGCAGTACAGCAAAACAGACTCTAGTGGTAATGAGAGACAAACTGGGAGAAATGCTGACAAAAGCAAATCAACCAACCAGTGAATTTTTGTAACAGCTTTTTTACACATAAAAATACAACCCTTTTGTTGAAAGTTTTTCATGTCAAAAACTTCTGGAATTTTAATGAAAATAATTTTTTTCTCCTTTAAAATGATACAAGGTTTTGTTGCTAACATCTCCAACTTGTGCTGTAATCTGTTCATCACAGGAGCATCTTCTTTTCTCTTTCTAGTAATTTCATTTAGGTAATCTCCAAAAATCCAAAGAATACCAAGACTCAATAATTCATTAACTCTGAAATATCACTCTACAAGAAATTTTATTCCTTTGCAGTTTAGGCTAAATTATCTCAATAATTGTACATTGACATTGTACATAACAATTCTTCACACTTCAAACTGTGTTGAAGGACACATCTATAAATGCTGCCTCTTCTTGTAGTTACCAGTTGGGACACTGCCTAAAAGCCAAAAGGCAAGTAAACAACATTGTGAGAAAGTAATCTGAATGGCTTTAAAATGGAAATCCACTAAAAAAAGAGTTGTGGCTCAGGTTTTATCAGAGGCTGAAAATTCTGAGAAATTTTACATTACCAAATGTAATGTAAAGTTTCATAACAGCCAGGATAGGAGTCATGGTGAAGACAAGACCTGGCCAATGCAACAATAATTCATCAGTATTAAAAGTTAATACAAATTTAGTGCTTATTGCCCTCATTTTGCAATCCCACTTTGCTTCTGCTCTGGGTGAGCGGAGTGAGAGCAGCCACAACTACTTAACACTTTCCCTGACCAAGCCCAAGGTTATTATATTACATTTTACCTTTGAGGTTATTTGTCCAGCCCAGGACTTTTCCTTTCTTAATTCTGCTTTAATCAAAGTAAAATAGGCTAGGAAGAGATGGCAAGAGGTTACTTATTTCATACCTTGTACCCCAGGTAGGGTGCTGTGTACTGGTATCTTCCTTATATTTTTCTATGCCTTTCTTGTAGATATTCAGTATCAGAGTCTCTACAGTCTTCCCAAGTAATCTGTTTCTCCTCACATCTAACCTTTATCTTCATGTTGTACCTCAAGCCCACTACTTCTCATTCTGCCTGCAAAGGATAAGAGAATAAATGATTCCCCTCACTTCTGCAGAAACGCTTAATGTATTTAAAGGTACTTCCTATGTTCTCATTTAGTCTTCTTTAGGTTAAACAACCTCAATTGCTTCCAGTATTTCCTCATAATAATTTTCTAAACCTCTACATACTTGTGTCACTTCTTTCTTGATTTTCTAACATTAACCCACACCTTTCTCTATGGCAGTGTCCTGCATTGAGCACAGCAGTGCAATCACCTATTCCATCTCAAGAGTGACACACCTGGATTTGCCTCCCGGCACAACCTCAGCTTTCTGTGCAAAATCACCATCGTGCTGATAAAAATCCAGCTTGGGAACCATTACAGCCCTCAGCCTCTTCCCAGAGAAAAGACTGTGTTCCTGTCCAGATGCTGTTGATTAGTCCTCTGTGTTTTCCAGTTCGCCACTTGGAATGCTAATCCCACCTTTGCAGGCTTGCAGACACTCCTCTTTAGGTATTATCCACAAACATAAACACTTTTTCCCCTTGTATTTATGGGAGAAGGATGGGATCAGAATATGAAGTCCACTTGTATTTCCTTTTACTCCTATTAGGAACATATTTATGCTGCACATTGACTGACTTTACTGAAGAGAACCCAATGACTTTTGTCTAATATCCATCTCTTTCCTAAGTCATTTCTGCACTTCAGTATACTGCTTTGCTGCAACACATGTTAAAACTGTATGCAGTAAGTAGCTCATAGTAGAAAAGCATATTAACTGTCTGGCCTGGAAGTGACAAGTGAAGTGTGGATAAGAATGTCAGCACTCCCGACAGAAATGTACTCAAACAGGCAGAAATCATTCCTTACGTAATAAAGAGCAAACAAATAAATTCAGGAAATCTTAGAAACAGTGGTGGGACATTATCACATTTTAAAAACCCTGGTAACCAGGAAAGAGAGGAGAATGCTAAATGGAAAAATATTGCTGCTTCTGTATGCAGCAAAAGTGTTTTCTCTGAGAATGTAGCATATCATTTCAGAAGTAAAAAAAAAATTATTGTAAAAATCAAGTATTTTTTCCTATAAAACTGCATAAATGCTAAATAATTCAGGATGATCTTTTGAACAAAAGAGGCAATGAAAATAGACCTTTCATTTAATGTAACTGAGCCATCCAGAAGTTTGGAATCTTGGTTTACCAGGCATCTTTTAAGTTCTCTATAATCACCAGAGAGAAAAGGAGCTTTTTTGGAAATATTGGTCTTTATTAATGATACAGGTAGATTAGAATGGCTCACTTAGGCAGCCGAGATGATGACTCCCTAGATTTCTCCTAATTCAGTCTTGTCTCTTCTCACATTTGTTTTTTGATGTCAGTTTTCCTGACCCACTCATATGAAAATGTTTTTCTTCTGCCCCTGATTCCTCTGCATACTTCTACCCTGGCTGCCCAGCCCTCTTGGGATGCCTCCGTGGACCTGCCACCACCATTCAGCCCCTCTGCCCACCCACTGTTAACTTTCTTCTCAAACCAAGCTCCTGTTCAGATCTGGGGAGCCTCTGCTCTCATCTCCTGCAATATGTTCTCAGTCCAGGTATTGTCCACCTGCTTTCACTTCCAGTCAAACGCGTTCTTGAATCCTGACCACCACTGTCCCCGCTGTGAGCCACACAGATACTGCACTGGCAAAGAGAACAAGTAAGGCTTTGGTGAGTCTCGTCCAGTTTCCCCCTGTGCTCTCCTGCCTTCCCACACCCATCTGTTGTCTCCTGTCTTAGGCAAAGACAGGAATAGCCTTTCTACAGTGCATGTCTACATTGTTCACTGCAAAATTGATCTTCAGTTGTGAGATCAACTAGTGCTGATAAAATCACTCCCTCTCTCCATTTCCTTTCCAGGGAGTATTAGCCATTTTCAAGAAGCAAATACAATTCATTCAGAATGCATGTGTGTGTGTACACATGTATTTATCAACACAGATTATGTGTATATAAGCGTGCTTATTTCTATATGCACACACATGTGCATTTATGCAAACAAAGATCACATCATAGGAAAAACTGAGTGGTGTTGCAATTTTATTCTTTTTCGGTAGCAGTAACACAAACACTTCCTATGTTGTAACATGAACAGTTCTATTGTAATATTTTGGCTTTTTGCAGTAAGCTTCTGATATTATAGCCATGGTGACTTTGTGAGTATCAGTACCACCCTTTCGACCAGAGTGCATCATATACCATTACAGACCAGCAACAGAACACTGCAGAAAACTGCTCCCTCCCTCACTCTGTCTACCATGCACAGAATTCTCAAACACCAGCAACCCACTCTTAATTTATTGAGGTAATTAACTAGAAAAAGGGGGCCACTTACTCTGTCTAAAAATCTCCATGTGCATAGCTTTAGAAGAAGAAAAGATTTTGCATTTTATCTTTTTTTAAAAAAGAGGCAATACAGCTAAGAAGATTTTTAATTAACAATTTCATGACTCCCACAGTTATGGCCATGCATTCCCCAAGCAGAAGCACAGAAGCACATGGCGATCTGCAAGCAATTTCCCTCCTCTCCCCCATGAGCTTCAGATGTCAGACATTTCACAAATTGTATTACAGAATTAACAGCCAGGACATATTTTGCTCAAAAATGTATTGAAAAATTCCAAAGTATAGTCTCAACAGTTGGATAAACACAAAAACACCCCAGGTACCTTATTTAGTTCACTTATTTGCAAATAAAACTTGAAGTTGATATAATGAGAAAAGGTAACTAATCCTGTCAGTAAGGCATATATCACAGGAAAACAGTACTTGAATACTGTACTTAGGTGAACGTCCCAAAAGCTTTAAAGTCTGTAAGATGAACACAGGTCATTATTAATAGGTCTTCTTCTTAAGCAAAGATTATTCAGTTATTCATATTTGCTTTCCAGAAACTTCTTTTCCCTCTTTTCCTTCCAGTGCTACAAGTCTATTGCACATGTTAAGAGAAACAGTCTTGTAATGGGATTCCCCACAAATATTAATTGTCTCCTGCTTCATCTCCTTCAGCCACCAGCGTAGATTAACATCTCAGTTTTTCCATCTGAACTGATTTTACTTCTCTCAGCAGAAACTGTGGGTGATTTATTTCAGCAGAAAGCATGCTGCAATCTGCACTCTTTATCTTTGATTTTTCACTAGCCGCAACAAGTCTCTCCTTTTTTTCCCCTTCCTAGATGTGCTTCTGCATTCTTTACTCTTCTTCCAAAACTTCTCATCTCTGTTTTCCATTTCACTTGTACCTTTCCATCCTTCTCTCACCCTAAGCTGTGCTCTGGCTCTGCCTCCGCATTCAAGAGTATATGGGTCTTTTTCAAGTCAGACTTTCTCATAGTTCATATTGGATAAGTCCTATCCCTGCCTTAACAAGCTACCACAATTAGGGAGCAACAAATCTGATTGCTTGCAAATTTATTTTCCTAGGTCTGGGTAGTGATACTTTTCACATAAATGTACAAATGAGCAGCACCTTTCTATAATTCCTACTACACACTATGAAATAGCAATCTGATGGACTCTTGGGCCTCAAGCGAGTGGATATGAAAAGCACAGTCTTTTACTATGCAATCTTGGATAGGACTAGCCTGAAATTAGATCTCTCATTAGGAGGGGAATTCTGAAGTATCTTAAAACATTTTTATTTTTAAATTAAAAAAAAAAGACCTTAAATATATTTCCCACAAAACAGCTGCTCCTCAATTTTATTTAGCAAATATCAAAATGAAGCCAGTCACAGCCTTCTCAGCATGCCCACAGCTTTTCCTAGGATGCTGAAAAGACTTAACAAGAGGGATGGTGGTGCCCTGTCCTCCTCGGGCAGATTTGCAGAGCAGCCTGCAGCCACCCTCAGCCCCACAGACACTGTGAGCGGGGCGGTGGGTCGTGTGTCTCACAGGCAATCTCTGCCCGACCTCCCCCTGGGGTGCTTTCATCTGCTTTTCCCTTTCCTGAGCCTAAAACTCTGCTAAGCCCATAACAGATTTAATATGTATTAATTTAAGAGCATCAGTGCATTGCCTGAAAACAATGGTTTGATGCTTGGAAAATATATTCCTTTAATTGGTCTGTGGCTGCCCTTCTTAAATATTTATGTAAACTCTATTGTGTTCAAGGGCATAAGGGTTAAACCTAAATGAAGCTTCTGGCCCTGTATTTGTGTGAGTTCTCTCAAATGTAATACTTGTCAGTTTAAGGCAAACTAACTAATTCCAGTTTTAGGTAAATCAAAAATACATTTTCATTCTGCAGTCACAGAAAGCAAAATATTTTTAACTGCAGATCATAAGATGGAACAGTAATTGGGACACTGTAGGTCTGAACATGTTTTAAATCCCTCTGCTATGAAAAATGGAGTAGAAAATATAAATAAAATTCTCAATTTTTTTAATTAGAGTGAGCAAATGTTGACTTGGGGACTGTAATCAGAGACATTAGTATTGCAAATGAATACTTGTTTAATTTTTTTCCTAAGTTGCTTCCTGCACAAAATAATATTTAGGTTATAAAGGATCATCTTTCTGAAGAATCCAAGACTTGGCTGTATATGAAAATATATTATCCTTTTATTTTCTTTTTTCAAAACCAGATATCATCCTACAGAGTAATTTCATGGAATAATGAAGTAATTTAGGTTGGAAAAGACCTTTAAGATCATCAAGTCCAACCATTGCCCTAGCATTGACAAATCCACCACTAAACCATGTCCCCAGGTGTCACTTCTGCACAATTATTTCCAGGGACTGTGACTCAACCACTTTCTTGGGCAGCCTGTTCCAATGCTTGACCACGCTTTTGATGAAGAAATTTTCCTGACATCCAATCTATATCTCCCTGTGTGCAACTTGAGGCTGTTTCCTCTTGTCCTACCTATTGTAACTCGGAAGAGTAGACTGACCCCCCACCTTGCTACAACCTCCTTTCAGGAAGCTGCAGAGAGCAATTAGGTCATTCCTGAGCCTCCTTTTCTCCACGTTAAACCACCTCAGCTCCTTCAGCCACTCCTCATAGGACGTGTCCTCCAGAACCTTCACCAGCTTCCTTGCTCTTCTCTGGACACGCTCCAGTGCCTCCATGTCTTTCCTGTAGACTAAATACAAGAGCCCAAAACTCAGCCAACCCATGATGAAAAAAAGGGTGACACGAGGGTTGGAACTAGTATTGATCTGCTGGCTCTTTCTGTTTTCCCCCCATCATTCCCTGCACAAAAAGGAGAACACTACTTGTGCACCTGATCTTTTAGCCAGTCACCCCAAGCACTGAGGTCTCTCTTGACTGCCCTCAGACTTCTTGTTGGGACTTTCAGGCTTCAACCTGAAAAATCAATAATGGATGATAATCTGAAGGCCATAACAGGGTGGGAAGGTTTCCCTTCACATCTTTAAGCTGGGCTCTAGGAGGCAGCAGACTTCCCGAATTGGTATGTTCAGTCTGCATGTTGAGTCTTCTGTTACTGTCAGAAGAGTTTCCTATGACAGTGACCTGTCTCCTTTCTTTCTGGGAGTGGTTTTCACAGAGGGTGTAGTCTGACTTAACATTGGTGACACCTCCGTGCTAGATGAACCATCGTCCTCACTATTGTCCAGTTACAGAGCCTCACTCCTGTTATCTGGGCACCTGGGGAGGCAGGGCAGTCACACAGGTGATGTCCCTGCTGCACTGGGCAGGAAACTATCCCGATTGCTCCCTATCTCTGTCCTGTGTTCAGAGAGGACAGGGAATCCTCCATATCACATGGGCTGTTGTCTGTTGGGCCTCTCTCAGAGAAGACAGGATGAGATTCCCGTAGTCTGTCTCTCTGTCTGTCTCTCACACTCCCTGATATTCCTCAACCTGCTCCCCCCCATCCCATTCTAATATGAAAATTAGAAATTTTATTAGTGAAGTATTCAATATTTTTCAACCAGCTACTTCAACTGGGCACCATTACAACTGTTTTGGAGCCCCACATAGTTAAATGCTGATTCCCAAACAGCGGATGAGGCAGCTATCTATACATGGGACACAAAATTCACAGAAGTGTTAAAACTTCATGAAATCTTAAAAGTTTAAAACATTCCTGTTGAAGAGATAATGAGCTTCACAGGTTCTAATGAAAAGAATGTGGATGAAGACAGAGAAGGAGACTAAAATGTAGAACACCTCATCCATGTTAATCCATGGATGCAAACTCAGGACTACAGACTAGTGACTCACCCATTCATCATGCCCCTCACTGAAAAGGTTTCAAGACTGGCTGCACAGCTCTCATCTAGCACAGCAGGCTGTAGGTGTGGGCGTTTTAGAGTACATTCAAGGATGAACTCTCACGTGTCTTGCCATGTGACCTAGCTGCCAGACTATTTGCATCCCAAATTGTGTCATATGACTGGTGCCAAATAGACAAAACAATGCAGATTTCTTCTTAGGAAGGACCTCAGTACTGCTTGCCAGAAGACAGTTGGATCTGTAGGAAATCTGAAAATCCTCTAGCTTGGGTTGTCAGTAAAACTGATACAAGATGCTGGGTCTTGTGGATGCCCTGGACACCAGACCCTGCTGGGATGAGCCACCTCTGACAGATAATAGATGCAGCATGTAATCCTATTTCCATCTATATGCCTGAATCCCAAAGAAGGCATTCCCATTGTCCAAGTGTTTAAATATTTGCAATTTTATCAGATTCTGCAATTTTTGTTTGTTCTGACTGAAAGCTATTGTGTCTTACAAGTACAATGTAAAAACTTCCTTTATTCCAAAGAGTACGTGGGTATCAACAGCATTATAAACTGCTGGAGAAATATGGACTCACTGAAATCAATCCTAAACTGAATATTTAGACTAATTGTGGAAAGATTTCATACCCTGTGCTGCACCAAGAAGTCAGGCATAGGGTGAGTCCTGAATTTCCTACTATATATATTATCCCATTGCTCATAAACAACTGTTGACATCATAGGGGTGGAGTGCGTCAAAGGCATGGCCAAGGGATGCATTGGCCATGCTGAATTTCGTTTTGAGGTTAGGCAGAAATCCTGAGTAGTGAGTTTTCCTAGCTATAGTTCTACTCTGGTTATGAATTTGAGTCCTCCATCACCAATAACTGTTCCATATATATGCTGTATTATGTACCTTTGCAATTTTTCAATTACGAAAAAACCCCATGAAAATGAAACTTAGAAACAAAAGGTTACCAGTAAAAATTTTTAACATTTCAATTCCAACTATTTGCAACATTCTGATCCAATGTAGCCTTCTGTTAATGATGCATCTGTCATTTTATTGACACTCCTAAACAGCTTTATTCTCTTTTCTAATTAAGAGACAAAGCTGATTATGTCAATCTATGAACTGGCATCTGAGTGCTTTTGTTAAAATGTAAGAAGCAATGAATATGACTATTGTTATGCTAAAACAAAAAACTTGGGAATTTTTACTGGAAAACCCAAGATAGCATAATATATACTTGCTAAATTAGAACAGATTCTTTCTATTCATGCAGATGCACATGTGATTGTATTATATAATTAAATGAAGATACTGTGTGAAAAATTAATTCCCAGTAATAGAAAACATAAAGCAACAGTGATACATAATACGCCTTACTAAAATATGTGAGAAGAAATCATCAGATCATAAAATATCAAACAAATAAATGACAGACTAAGCTATCAATCCTCAAGGAAAAATTAAGTTATTAAATAATCCAAAATGCTTGCATGTCAGGACATGATTTCAGCTCCATCCTGCTGCTAAATCAGAGATACTTAGACAATACTGTGGATGGAATGAAATGCTCACCATTGTAGGTAGGTCTTTGTGTTTGGATTGTCACATTTAAGACTCTGGAACAATCTTCTACACACCCGCATGAATTGATGCAATCTGCCCTACCTAAAAAGTCCAGGGAGAAGACAGCAACAGAGAAATCCCACAGAGTCAGATGATCTTCAATATTTTGGGATGTTAGCAGTTTTCAGACTCAAAGATAACAAAAAACAGTTTTCCCCTCAGTTGTGATCAAAGGCAGCAGAGGTTATGTGTCTCTTCTGGCAGCACTAGATCTTCAAGACCACTACTGGTGCTGAGCTCCTGGCAGGAAAGCACTGAATCCTTTCCAAGAAACTCTACTGATTCCATGTATACAGTTCCTGCTGATAGTACTGGGTGTCCTCAGGACAGAGCTTAAAGTACTGCAGTCTGACACAACTCTCCTGGCATTAATTGAGCTAAAAGAATTTACACCCTGAAGATTTAGTCTTCAGCTGCTGACGCTGTCGACCAGTGTTGACATACATCCAACCAACACATACATCTTTCCTTTTTATCTTTAAAAAATTATGTTCTAAATTATCAGAAAAAGCCAAGATATTATAAGTTGTAGTATCAAGGACATTAAATTTAATTATATCTTCTGTGCTCCCTCACATGCACACCACACTTGTGGTTGCAAACTACCATTCTCCTACCATTTGCTCATCAAGGGGACATATACTTTTGTCTCAGATAACTACAGGCAGTGACTGGAATGCCCATGACCTTTTACTTCAACGTTCATGGAGATATAGTCAGTGGGGGAGGTAGCTCCTCACACTTTTGCTAAAATAGATCTGCAAGTACAAACTATAACCTTTGCACTGTATATGTGCAGGTTAGGAATATGTCTCTGCATAACTTACGTAGATGTTTACTACTTGTAAGACCAATGGTCTTGCTCAATACTTCAAAACATCACTCTACTTCTGCTGCACAACATGACATACCCAGTTGACTGATAACAACATTTTGGGAATGCTTTTAAGGAATTATTAAAAGAGATAGTAATTTTTCCTCTGCTGCAGGATCTCCTCTAACAGGCCACTCACCAAGCTGCTGTGATTTATCAGTTTGGTAAATTTCCATTTTGACTACCCACTAGTAAGCTTGGGCTGTTCACTGTTTGGTGAGAGAAAGGAAGGTTTCAGAATGTATGCCCTTTGGCTTGAAAAGGCCTTCTTTTAAGAAGGTCATGATCTTTTAAGCCACAAACATTTTGCTCACACTGAAATAGCAAGATTGAGATATTTACAGAAGAGTTTGGAAACAAATTACACTTAACTGCAGATTTCATTACATATAGGATCATTCCGAGGTGACTGACAACAGCATCAACCCATCCCAATACAAAATGCAAGTATCTCAAGTTAGGATTATTGATTGCTGTTATTTGTTCTTAACATTATTTAGAATTTTCCTCTTAAAATAAAAGAAGTAAGCAAATTGAATCACGTTTTTCTTGCAAATTGACGGATGTTTTAAGTTTGTAAGAGCAGGTAAATAAAAAGCAATCTAAAATCATGAGCTAGACTCAATGGTATAAATCCATATAGCAGTATTAACTTAAATACTTCTATTGCTATGTCAGATAGTTCCAAGTAAAGAGAATATCTCATTAACACTGATACACTAACAAAACTGACCATGGTGGTCACAGAATATGAACACCTGCACACATGTAGGACCTACAAACCAACTAACCAACCTACTAACAGAGGAGATTCCCAGGGAAAATGGACTCTATATAATCTGAAGAACAAAAAATTCCTTTGAAAACCAGATTAATAAAATTAAACCCTACCACTGCACCTGGCCATAGCCCAACCACAGAATTCTTTTTGCCTGTGCTGGGCTCAGTTCCGACCACAGCTAGACACTGGACCTCTGCCAGCCACAGCAGAAGCAGGGGTCTTCCAGCAGAACAGGCATCACAGCCATTTCTGTGCTTTTCCTTCTCTTCTTCTCCCCCAACTCCCCCTCACCCCCCTCCCAACAGCTCCTCTGTATGAGCTAGAGGACATGGCCAAAGGAAGGGAAGTGCAGCCAAGACTTTGCAATGCCCCAGCAACCCCTCTCTGCTGTTGCAGGGTCACTGGCAGCCAGAATGATTTAGAGCAGCCTTCAGGCTATTCTAACTTACAGTGAGGGACTTGACTGACTCATTGCTGCTCCAGGACTGTGGGAACATAAAGCTACCTTAAAGCCATTTCAGTCATCCCTGCTTCTGAGCTGTGCTATTTTATCCTTGCCTGTGACTGAAGAAAACCTGAGAGTGCAGGTTGTTTATACATCTTGCAGCTGCAGCAAGGGGTGGTTTCCCTTGCCTTTCATCTGCCTTTATTTTTTTTGTTGTTGTTTTTGGTGTTTTTTTGTTTGGTTGGTTGGTTTTTTGGGGTTTTTTTTGGTCTGTTTTGGCTTTATAGATAGCTCTGGTAGTGTTCCTAGCCCTGCACTCCATCTGAGATGGTGATTTATGGCAGTCTCTGCCCTATTGATTGGTCTTCCAAAGCTAAGGCTTCCATCAGCTGCAAGGCTGCGGGAAGGCATGTTGTGCTGGAGTTTGCTGTCTGCAACCAGGACAAGCAACATTCTTGTGGTTCCTATGCACACCATGCCCATCAAGAATAATTTCGTAATTTAGCATCTTAATTTTTAGGGAATCAAATGCTAGTGATAAGCTCAACTGGAGAGATCAACTGTTTCATTTCATTGCTTATCAGCTTTGCTTACATTTTAACTCTGATGGTACTTTGGATTAAATTTCTGCATCGGTAATCTGTTTTGTTAGGCACAGAAAATATCAAACTACATTTATTTTACTTAGTCCTGTAGCATTCATGCTCTTATATATACCTTCCATATTCTCTTCTTTTTTATATTTGCCATTTTATTTTAATGCTCTTCATTGCATATTTTTCACACTTACCCTCTTTGTCCTTTTCTTCTGTAATACCTTTATTAAATTAAATCTTTTTATAAAAATGTACTTCCATTTTTTAATATTATTGCTTCTTCTCTATCACTATCTAGATTTAACATTTCATTAAGCAGACAGTTTTAATTTTACTTTTCTCCAACTGTTCTTTCATTAGACTATTTCTTGTCTTTGCTCTTTCATTTTATTTTTCTCTTCTGTAATTTGCATTTACCCTGCCTAATGGACTTGTCTCTTTTGTAATTTGCTTTTATTCCCTGTTCCTCTCCTTGCGACTTCTCCTTGTTGCTCAGTGCTGACAAGTGTTCTTGCCCATTCCCTGTGAGTGACAGTGACAGCATTTGAGTGGTAGCTGGCAGATTTAGGAACAGTAAGTATCTGTCTGAAAAGATTTTATTTGGTTTTATTTTAATTTTGACTGTAAAATCAGACCTCTCGAATCCTAGAGCACCAGGGGGCATTGTTTCATTTAGAAAATAAAAATTGTCGTGATAGCTATTAACTTCCCAACAAGTCCACTGCAATACCAAACAGAGCCAAAGGGAAAAAAATGGAGCTATTAAGTCAAATGTAGCAACCAAGGAGGGTTACAGGTCAAATATTTTAGTGCTTAAAAATGGGTATTATTCTGGAGAGCTGCTCTACAGTGAATCAAAAGTGTTGTACCCCTGACCTCCACCCCTGTATGCTTCAGTGTTCAACTATAGCATCGAGGAGGAAATAAGGGACACGGAGTTACAATGACAGCTCCTGAGCAGAAACATGAATTTAATCAACAGTGGAAAATATTGACTGAAGTATCTAGAAGGAGCAGGCAGTGACAGCCAAGGGAAATTACATATAAATGTAAAGAAACTGCCTGAACTGCCATTAAAATGAATGGAAATGCAAAGCAACAGGAGAAAGTAGAATGTCCCACAGGTCCAGAGGCTACATTTTAGCGAAATAATTAATAGGTTGCATTTCATAATGAAGTGCAGGGTAATAACAAACATAAGTGCAGCTTTACAGCTGGCTAAACTCACAATAGCAACAGGCAACTCTATTGCCACTACTGAAACAATCCTGTTTGCCAAAGAAAAAGAGAAAAACAAGGCAGCAAAACTCTCTATAATTATGAGGGAAATCATCTTTGTAACAACTTAACTCACAGCATTAAGAAAATTAGAAAGGGTGCTCAGTAGTATTATATAATTCAGGACACGTACATTAGAATATCATGGTCTTACCATGCCAGCAACAAATTTAAGTACTATGCAATACAAGGTTCCAAACTCTGCAGATCACAAGCAAATGCTTAATTCAAACCACACTTTAGAATTAAATGTATAGCTATTTACAGATTATGGATCTGCATCGCCAAAGATGGATTTTTGTTATTTGGATGGGAGGTTTTGTTTGTTTGTTTGTGGGATTTTGTTTTATTTTGTTTGGGGGGGAGTTGTTGTTTGTTTTAGTTTTATTTTCATGCGATTTGATGCTTGTGTAGCTTCAAGAGTTCTTGCTCTAAGTGTGTTTATAAGGAAAATGTAATGTAGTGTATTGTAATGAAATGAAATGAAATGAAATGAAATGAAATGAAATGAAATTAAAGGTAGCCACCTCTGAACTGCCTGCTGCAGGTGACGACCTCCTGACGGACAGCACTGTCTGAAACATGAACTCTGCTCTCACTGCCAAGTCTTGCTACAGCTCTGTTAGCTCAAGTCATCTTGACTCAATCCCACAGCCAGGCCACATACAGACCAGAAGTACAAATCAAGAACAAGCCTGATGTCATTTACCTAACCCACTAATTTCCAAATAAGTAAATTTGGGTAAAAAATTACCCCTTTTTTTAGTTTGGGCCCCCTTTATAAGAAGAACCACAGGTGCCCTTGAGCAATACCTGCTGAAACCCACAGGAGCTCCTGCATGTTCGTATTTCTCCCAGACAGAGGTAGAGTCCAGGAGATAACTGTGTGCCCCAAGGTGAAGTCAGCTGGAAGGCAGCAGAAATCAGATATCAAATTCAAACTTGTACAGCAAAGTTCTTACAGAGCAACTCTTTCATAAATCTCCACTTCTTTATGGTGTCTTCAGCTTCTGAGCCTCTGCTGCCCTGCATCCCAACAACAGGGCACCACCTGGCACATTGTGCTGTTCCTCTGAACAGCATATTGATTCTCCATAGAAATGAGAATCACACATCAGACACTTCCTGCTTTGTTGTAGAGACTTCTAAAGATTAGAGAAATATATGTCTATGTATATATAAATACAAATAAAACAACAACCAATACATCAAACACAAAAACTTCCCTTTATCCCTCTATATTTCATGATTTCAAGTTTTTTCCACTATTTGCAACAGATACATTGTTTCTTTATTTTTACCAATAAAGCTCATGTTGACCTCTCTCCTTTATAATGAATAAACAACAAGGCATACATTCATATTACAAATAACACATTATTATACACACCTATACCAAGCTAATTCAATTTCTGCCCTTTTCCTTACTATCAGTGCTGTATTTTACCTACTTGTATATTATCATTTTACTGTGGCAACTCAGATGACTTTAAATGCTCATTTTCTTGTTATATTATAAGCAACCTGTTGAAGTCTAACTGAATACCAGATAAGAAATTTAATTTTGAGCTTCTACTGCCATCTGTAATATTAGGAAAATATTGTAGGTAAATTATAACCATATACCAAATTGGTTAAGAGTTTATAGTCCTTCAAGAAGACATTCAGCACAACAGCTTGCAGTAACTCTGTATTATTTTCCATACATACTATCAACAATATATTTTATTTATTTTCTTGTACATTAGCATTTCAAAAATAAGTGTTAATGTTTATAGTTTCCTTCATTAAGATTTGTTTTGGAAATAATATGGCTAAGTTTGAAATATAATGTTTACAATTAACAAAAATCCATATTCAGTGAATGCTTACCTGTGGAGCTAATGTATTCAAAACACAGGTTAAAGCTCAAAAGCAGGTGGACACAGCATCATTAACCCATCATCTAGATAAAAATCCACCTGTGAAATTTGGAAGCATTTGGAAGCATCTTATATTCAAAGCCTTCGAATTCATTTAGGATAAGTCTTAAAATGTCTATCTGAAACAACTTTTAGGACATCTAGAGAAAGATGTTCTGTGAACAGATCTGCATTTTCAAGAACTGCTCTGAAATCTCAACCTAGGCAACTCTGCAGGGCTGCAGTTAGGTTACATCTGCCATGTCTTAGACTGAAATGATAAAGAGAATGTTATTGTTCATGTCAATTTAATGTGTGGATAATACTGTCCCTAGGCACCAAATTTCTACCAAGGAGGTTAGATTATTGTAATATCCACAAAATTAATTGCATTATCAATTTTCTTACTTTTTAAACATTTGCTTTCGGTTAGAGAAGATTATTGCACTGCTTCTAAATGTGTCTTTATAATTAATTATCTTTCACTGCAGCAAGCAACTAGGAAATGGATATTAATCATATAAGACTTTCTCAAATTGCTGGGATTATCTAATTTTTAATTACAGGTGGTATAAACTGTGCAAGAAATGTGGCAAAATACCCATAGCTTCTGTAATATGCTTTTTTGCACCAAAATCAGTCCGCTTTCTTATTTACATAAAGTATTCCAGTCTGCCTTGGAAAAGCTCTTCAGCCTTCAATATTATCTGTGGGAAGTTTCACCACAGAAAACAAACATCAGTCATCAGTTCAAATCTGCCTTGCAGCCAGTGAGTCAGGGATGTCTTCCTAAGGGTTTTAAACAAGTTGTGCTTCCAGACAACACAGAACAATGCCAGCATCTCATTTTAAGGACATAACTGACACATTAAAGGCCCATGATTCTTAATTAGAAGCACTTCTTGACTCTAAAGCGGAGCTGATAATTCCACTAAAATGTCTGTTTTCTAACCACCAGAACATCCTTGGTCCACCTGAGACACGCTTGGTGGTTGCACTAGCTCTATCCCCAGTATGCCTGCAACACCCTGTGCTCAGTTAGCGGGTCTCATCTCCACTGTGTGCAAGCACAGCAGACACATTCCCAGCCAGCCAACTGAGCTCAGCTGCTTGAGGTAAGTTCTTGGAGAGGGAAGAAGGTAAAAGGAGAGAGAGAACAGGATCAAGAACAAAATGCAGGGGAACATCATGCTGAAAAAAAAGGGAATAGATTTAGAAGTCACCTAAAGACCCTGGAAGACAGAAAACAAGAGAAAGAAAAATGCTGAACTGAAGGGAACAAGGCAGCAGGATCTTAACCAAGTTGGTTCAGACCTCATAGTTTTAAAGAGCTGTCCTTTAACTACAGCCTGGCAGAGTATCTGTGGAAACTACTGTAGAAACTAAGTTTGAAGTGTTAACCATGCAGCAAAACCCATCAATGGAAAGTTTAAAATTTAAAAATACTGCTCATAGGGCAGAACACCTGAGTCTGTGATTCACAGAAACTGCAAGAGGCAAAAGGCATGTGTCTGTGCATACTTCTGCCATGCACTCCCTGGCACACACCTGCTGCTGGCTCTAGAGTCAACTGGAAATCCAGCTACAGGAGCTGTCAGCCCCACCTTGACCATTCTTATCTTTTAACCTAAAATGACAAACACGAAATGTTAATAAAACACGTTTCTGATTCGTGGAGTGGAGAAAGAAAGCCAGAAGCAGATACAAGAGAATACCGTCTTCGTTCATATGTACTCCCAGACCAAAAGATTGGTTATTCTGTATTAATACATTGTTTAAAATCTACTTGTGAAAGAAAAATACTAGATAAAAAAGCACAAGCCAATATAAACTTTTTTGCAGTTAGTGAAGCAGAGGTCTCATCTTGCAGCCATGGTGTTGAAACTATACTGCTTTCCTGTGTGTGCTTACTGCACTGCTCACAGTGTTATTATATATAAACCCATTCCTATCTAGCTTTTTACTTCATCAGTTTAAGTTTTGACTGAAGTGTTAACCCTATTTGAGCCTCACACCAGGAATTGAATTTACCCAATTCTTCTCTTTCTTTCAGTTCTTTGTATTCCTGGACAGCTTCTGTACAGTTATTTACTTGTTCATCTTAAACCTAAGCAATTGTGGGTTATATAAAGACTCTTACTTCTACTCAATACCATCTTTCAGTCCAATTAGCACTAACATGTCGCCTTCCTGCTGCTCAGACCTGCACCACCTCCAAGAATGACTCTCCACAACTCACCTCAGAAGGTACAGCAAGGTTTCTCTTGTGCAAACCTGCATTATTTTTCTCAGAAAATGCCTGCGTCTCTCTGATGTTAGCACAGGATGAACCTTCTGATTCTTGCAGGTGACACCATCTGCAGCTGCTCTAAAAAAAAATATGTGAGGCAGAATTTCCACTGAACAATCTTTGCTTTCCTATGTCAACTCCTTTGGCTAAGATATTTCCTGAGTCAAATCCTGTCTGTAAGGCTTGTTTTCACTAATTCAGCTCTTCAACAATCAGCTTTTACTAGAGCAGACAAAGAGAACAGATAAAATATTGCTATCAAGGGAAGGAGAGGTATAGGAGGAAGGATGATGGGGATTGAGCAACATACATTTAAAAGCAGTAAGGCACATGAAAAGGAGTATGGCTCATGTTTTCAAAGGAACTTGAAAGATTACACAGAAAGAGAAACTGCAAAGAAAGCACCTTGATATGAAGTAAGAGACAAACTGTAGGATTGTGCAATGGACACATTTCACAAGACTGCTCTAATAAAAAGCAAGATCCTGGTCAGAATTACTCTGAAGTATCTATCCAAAACAGTTCGTACACTATTAAATGTGCTAGCTGGAATTTAAATTCAAAGCCTACATCTCTTTCACAGTTACTATGGAAGCGCCTACCCTCTGTATATTTCAGATCTACAGTCTTAGGCTTGGCCTTCTTTGCATATTAGATTACAACAAAATGTTGTCACTTTTTCCCAAAAATATCTCTGAAGACTGACCTTTCCCTTCTTTCATACAGCAAGAAATCTCATCAAGTGGCCATGTCATCTTGCCCCTCACAGCTACTGGACATGGTTTGGCAAGGATTAAGTTCTACCTTCTTCATTCTGAGCACCTCTGAGGTGGGGTGTTCTGGTGAGGAAGGAGGCCATACCTGCTTTTTGGATTTCTTCTCTCCTCTGCGTTGGGTGCAAACACAGCTTCTCCACTAAGATTCTTTATGACTTTCCTGTATTCTTGGGGAAAACAGAGTTTTCAATTAAAGCTCCAATCTGCTGGCAGTACCACCCCTCATGCTGAGGTGTCCCTTTCTTGTTACACTGCCAGCAGTTGGGAGGAGACTGCTCCATGCACCCAAGGTCCAGGATAACTATACCTCAGAGAACAGTGGGCATGTAGCCCCCTCACTTGGTCCACTCAATATACCCATTCCTATATCATTTTATAAAGCTAGACAGAGCCCAACTAAGATCATATGGTTCTACATATGGTTATTTTCTCAGCTGATAATGGTCAGAAATTTTAGTGACCTATTGGCTGTCACTAGCCAAGACGAAATGAATTTGCGGCTCATTTCTATGTAACAGATGGATAACATATATATATATGTCCATAAACCCACCATTACAGAACCAAGGTGGCTACTTATGGCAGATGTACAGGACTATGGCCTTTATGTGCACATTTAATAAGGGTCTCATGAAGAGACCTCCCTCTGCTGAACATGAGTAGATCTGAATAACTGATACCAAGTTGCAGCACTTCTGTGGAATAACAAAGGACTCTAGGGCTGTCTGCATCATTTGCTGCAAACTCTGGAGGTGCATAAACAAAAATGAATTTCACATACACATAATTTTATGCGTTCACATTACAATTGCGTCTGTCCCTAGATTGCACATCAAACAAAGTGTCTTTGCGGAGGATAGGACCTTACAATTCCATAAGGCATGTAACCTAAGATCTTTTCTGCTATGGCACAAACAAGACTTCAGTGGTGTTCATAAATATGATCATTCTAATATTGTCAAAGACTACCAAATGTTTTTTAAAAGCAAAAGACCAGGGTAAAGAGAACTTATTTATTCTTGCCTAGAGAAAAGCAAGACATTCCAAATTGTTTGGAAACAGTAATCCTGAAAATTTACTGGATGTTAGTAAAAGTAAACATGGAAGCTATGATATTTCCATATCCCCAATGGAATGGGATTATTTACAGGAGAAATATTTAAACACCTAAGAGCATATATAAACCTTTATGAAATAGGTAGCTCTTTGTAGAAGTACACAGGACATAGTAAAGGGAGTTAGATAACATGTTACTCAAAATAGACCAGAGCTAAATATGCCGGCTCTGCTCACTTTCCTAAGTTTTTTTTTTAAATGCTGACCAAGCTTAGCTGGGCAAGACCTGCTTAGTATAGTCATTTTCACATTCCCACTGAACATATCAGCTCTGACAATATTTTTTTTAATCTCAACAGCAGAAAGTAATACATAATTCCCTCTAACTCAGCCAAGAAAAAAAAATCAAACTAAAGAAACTAAAAATGCAGATACAGTATTATATGAAATTGTACCAAATTTTACAATGGTCTGATGTTCTTGATATTTTTATCTTAACACATCAAGGGTGATAGAAGCTTCTTTTTGCTGTCAAAGTAATCAAAGAGAGGTTGAGAAAGAATCTATAAACAGATGCTGCCCAGTGACAAACCTTAAAGAACAAGACTGTGGGGCCAGATGTTTGAGTGACCTTCGGACTACAGAACATGTTGGCATGGTGTTGATTTAGATAGCTGTTGGCAGGGGCTTTTGATCCAGCAGCTGAAAAAAAATTCTAAATTATGGAAATATTTTTTTCTCATCTTTCCCCTAACTATAAAAACTGAAACTACTGGTCAGTGGGGCTGATGGCTGTCAAAGAAGTTGAATTCACCACACAACCCTGCCAGTAGGTATCACATCAAAAAGGAGTTAGCTGAATGAACAAGAACATCTTCAGGCTGTGCCATTTTGCATCCCCCTCAACTTTCAACAGCTGTTTCTTGAGTGAATACAGATGCAGAATAATTATATTAAATGTTTTACATTTTCAATATACTACATCATGTAAATATGTAAGCTATGATTACCTATGGGTGATATAATATAAACCACCATCAAGAAAGGGTTTGGGATGTGGAATAGGAAATAGAATAATTAATCAATAATAGTGATTTTCCTAAATTATATTCTTCTTACATGCTATATTTGTAGAATTAAAATGGCATTACATGGACATTACATTACCCCAAAAAACCAACAAAGCAACAAAAACAAATGCAGAGATAATTGATCACATACATATTGTTTTTGTCAAATACTAAAAGACCCTGGAAATTATTATTACATGAAACTTTAGCTGTGCCTCAATTTTCTGGATTTGTCTCAGCAAGCCCTTCCATTTTTTAACCTGACTGAAGAAATTAGTCATGTACTAGGAAATACAAAAGGAAAAGAGAAAGTCATCAATCCAAAATTCCAGCAGATACTCAAGTCTCAGCCACTGCACACTACTAGAATAAATGGAGAAAGCAGAAAAAGTCTTGCTTTGTAACATTAAATGTGATTGAAGACTGTACAGTTCTTCTTACGCTTTTAGACGTTTTGTCACTTTACCTGGAGAAATATACACTGCTTATTCTGAATTGCTGCTGATGTCCAGCACTTGTCAAAACCGCTATCTGTCAAGCACTTCACAAAGTGTTGCAAAATGACAGATCAGGATGTCTGAATAGATGGAGCCCCAGGAAAAACAGAACAGATAGAAAATTCATGACTCTAAACTACATCAAAGCGACTTCTGTCAACATCATGTCAAAAGAAGGAAAAAAAGAACTGTTCATTTTAGAGGTTTTTTTTCATTATATAAACACTTTTTTCACGTATGAGCTAAGTGTAAGGAAAAATTAACTTGGTGTACAGTATGATCATTTGAATGTGCCAAAAATACTCTTTAAATAATCCACGAATAAGGAAACTTCTAACAGTAGATACTGTCTGGCAGTTAAAACCAATGACATCCAAAAGAAATGCATGAAGAATCTATCAGCTTAAAATAGGACAAACCATCTGGCTCCAAAGAAATAAAAGTATTCCTCTGTGCGTGTTTGTTGGGTTCACAGAATCCTACAACTGGATTAATTTTGTATTTCCTCTCCAATCAGTTTTGATCATCTCTACTCAGTCTGTCAATTGCACAACCCTAATTCAATGTTATATTGCAGGCAGCAGATTTAGTAGTATCAAGACAATACTTTAATTTAAAAAAAGAAGCACCATCACCATAATCAGACCCTCGAGTACAGAGAAATCTTTTAACTTGTTCCTCAAAGGTTCTAGAAAATAAGCAGGTTATGATACATGACTATATACATTCAAATTATACATAATCAAATTTTGAGAAAGGATCACACACTCAGGATATTACAAGTAGAGCGGCTCTAGAAATGCTTTCTGTCTCTCATTCGCTTTCACCATAGGCCCCTGCCATCAGTACTAAAATCAAAGAAGTTTGCTAACACTGTATTGACCTCTAGAAATCAAGAGGCAAACTGACCCTGTACAACAGGTTCAATGGCTTTTAGAGCATTTAGAAGCACACACACTAATCAACTTGGAAAATGGAAAGCGGTGCATGATCAAGTGAGCATTAGCAAAGTACAGATTTTGGAGCAAGTTTGGAACTCTGCATTGTCTGCATTTACTGTCTCGGTCATCTTTGCTTGCCGGTCTCTGGCTTGTGGAACCATGTGGAATGGGACAGCTTGGAAGGGACCTTTCAAAGGCTGTCTGGTCCAAGTCCCCACCCTGGGCAGGGACATCTTTCTTCCACCCACTTTTTCAAAGGGCCTATAAAGCTGCTGCCAGCTCTGACATGAGCGACAGCAGATTCAGAAACTGGCACTTGTTCACTGGTGCAAACATGCTCCAATTTTCCTTGGAGAAGATGCCCATTAACCACTGGCCAGCAAAGTTTCACTAGCTTCAAAACATTTGCAAGATATAAATGAGCATGAAGAGGAATATCACCTTCTGGCTTAGAAAGGTGCTTTAGGACATCCTGTTGAATGCATACATGGCTGGGAATTGCGATGTATTAACACCGGAGTCCAGTGGAAGGCACGTCTGCTTCTTACTGTACACAGAACTCAATATATCTTGCTTCCTACTTACAAGAAGATGTTTATTACCTGTAACTGTACAGAGGTGTGTGCTTCACAGCAGCAGTGATTGGTAATAAGCCTCCTTTTCTCATTTACATTGATAGCAAGCATTAGTGAAGATATATGCATTTCATTTCATGGTTCAGAAAGAACAAAGTATATGTATATGTGATAGCAGTGGGTGGTTAATGAAATGGTCTGACAAACATAAGCTAATACATAATCATACCAGAATGTGGACTGGAACACCTGTTCCTGCTTCACAGGCTCACAATTCTTAAAGAAAAGTTACTATTCTCAAGAACTGAAATCACTACTATTTAGACATCAATATGCTCTGAGGAAATTTTAGTCATTTTTTTGCAAACATTAAAGGGGGGAATTTTAATGATATCAAATCTCTTTTGCTTGTGTCCTAAGAGTAATGAAAACTTCACACATGCATGAAGCTCCAGTAATTATTTTAAACTGCCTTCTGTTGTCCCCCTGAGGAACACGGTGGTATTTGTTTGATGCAGTTTAATTAGTGTCAGGGTAATTAATGCTACGCTATCTACATGAGATCAAACCCCTTTCTTTGTAACACTCTGGTAACTAAGAACTAAGAAAAGGAAGTGGTTTGAAAATGGGGAAGCTTGGTAGGCTAGATTCAGAAACAAATTGAATTGTTCAAATCTGCATTTACATACCCAAAATATTAAACACATCCAGCCAAGTCAGAACCTACAAGTGTGAGACTGGGATCATAATGCATTATAACAGCACTGTAAGACAGGAGACCCACTGCTACCCATGTAAGTGAAATGCTTTTTCTATGGATGTAATCAAATTAAGTGAAACATTCATGGACACCATGCACCTTGTAAGGAGTTTAAATCCTTTAATAATGAAATTATATACTTCTGCACAACCAGATCACCATAGTTATTTATAAGCAGCATGTGGTGCTACCATGTGCTGATGCATTTTCCTAAATAAAAGCATCATTTGAGTTTAATGAATGAATGTGATTCTGCTTTAATACCTGAATAAAATTTGCATTTAATTGAATGTTCAGTCTCCACTTCAAAATAGTGTCCTCTACAAAAAGGACCAAGGAGGCATAAGAGTGCAGAAGTTGAAACATACAGAAATTCCAGACACACACCCTGCACACGCTACATAAATCCTTTTTAACTGTTTCTTTGGTAATAGGGAACTGCAGTATAAATCTCACAACACACAAACTCGGGGTGATTACAGGCTTAAGGAAATAGCTCTAGTTATCTTGACTGGATAAATTATTATATCCTAGAGGTTATTCTGTTTCTTCTAATAAAGCTTCAGCAGGAAAAAGGAAGGAAGGAAGGAAGGAAGGAAGCAAGGAAGGAAGGAAGGAAGGAAGGAAGGAAGGAAGGAAGGAAGGAAGGAGAAAAAAGAGAAAACTGATTTTTTTCTTTGCAACCAAAGAAATTTTGGGTTTGCCATAATACCTTTGACACTATTAGTTTGAAGAAGAGAAAAAAAATGTTCAAAGCACACACATAGCCTGGAAAGCATATTTTATGCAATAATACAGAGTTTATGTGAGGCTTCTTGTAGAAAAGAAAACCCTGATTTGAAGACAAACAAAGTGGATTGGTCTTTCACATGTATGTCCTGAGGGGGCAAACAATAAGAGCTCTGTTCAGAATTCTACCAAAAAGCACAGGCAGTAACCCTACAGCAGTCTGCAGATTGTGTTGGTATCCATTACCATTAAATTCATGTTTATCTTTATCACAAGAGATTTCACCAGCTTATGCTGGTGGCACAGCAGGGTCTGAGGGTCTCTGCAAAATGCTGCTTTTGAGGTCATCCATGATCCAACACCCCCACGGATCAGCTGACCAGCAAAATATGCTCCTTCCTCCTTCCAGTCCTGTTTCCTGCAACTTGGTTGTTTATCAATTAAAGCCATAAATACAAATTACTTTAATAAGGCAGGTGATGTAGTAAAGCAACCTGCCAAAAGCTTGCCATAAGAACTGCCTGCAAAGTTCAACAACTGTGAAAGAACTATTAAAAAGGACACACAAACAAGTGACCTTGACTGACAAGCGCACTTCATCCCAGCAATAAACAGCGGCGGGGCTGATAAGTGTTCATTGGCGCAGAGAGTAATTACCTATCTGTCAGCGTTGCTGGTGTGTGCGAAATAGTATAAATGAAACATACATAATGTACAGCAATAATATCGGGCATGCAGAACCTAATGCATTATCATCATTCTCAGGGCTCAGGTTTATGTGGCTGCCACCACTGAGTAAATGCCTTCTAGCCATGATAATTTCATTCTAATCTCTGTTCCATATTATAATTTTCATAGCTAAAAGATACTGAGGAGCAATACGTTTCAATCAAGGGCTAAATAGAACACAACCTGTAACTGGGTATTTTATACACCTATATATATTTTTTTCTTTCAAAAAAAATTTTAGTCAATTTATGAATAGACTGAAATAAGCTGTAAATTTATGGATGACAAACTCTGTCTGTAGCAATGTCACAATGTCTGGAGACAGGCTTTACATATCTCCCACAAGGAATGCCAGCTTTGTCTATCATATCTCACAAAAGAATTCAACCCACTGGAAGAATAAAGGTTTCTGTATCACTTCCTAGCACGTTATCAAACAAGGTTAACTTTTAAATGAATGAAAAAGGGGTCCTATTGACTTAAAATAATAAAACAAGCTGATAAACAATTTCTGCAATTATTTTATATGTTGTTTAAAATTTCACATTGTTACATAACCTCCACAGCTAAACCACCACTGTGATGAACAAATATGCCTGCTTCCTCACATATGTCTATTTTACAATAAAGCCTTTGTATATTTTAAAATTATTTGGGGGATCCTTATGAAGAAAAAGGACAGTGATTTAAAGGTATGCTCAGCCTCCCCTCCCAACCTCATCAGGAAAAGAAGAGAGAACATCACTCACTGCTTTATCAAAATCCATCTGACTGCATGTTAGTATTGGGGGAAAAGTGCAGTGAAACATGCACTGGAGCCCCTGTGGCACCATGTGGAGCCTGCGTGGCACCAGTGGCCCTAGCCTTACAAACTGTTGCACCGCCAGCCTCTCCCCCTTCCTCCCTAAAGCCAGAGGGATGCACACACCTAACACCCCATGCTCAAGAAGCCTCAAAAGGGGGCAAGAGCTGAGCAGTGTGCTCTACCCAGCTGCTTCCCAAGGGGGCAAAATGGTACTCCTGGGGAGCACTTTAGTGTGAGGGTGATTCCCCAGGGCAGAGATGGTGTGCTGGGAGCAACCCTGTGCCGGCCAGAGGAGAGGGAGGGAGGGGGGGGAGGGAGGGAGCGAGATGGGTGCTCAAGTCAGGGGCAGGCCACCCTGCCCCAGGGCCCCACCATGGCCCTCATCCCAGTGGGATCTCACCCCATCTCTGGAGGGATTTCCACACACCTACTCTTGCCTTGGCCAGCCCCCACATGTGCTAGTGCTCACTACACCAACACCCATCCTCATTAGGTAAGCGATGCCTGTCTGGGAAGATAGGCAAATGTGAGAGCTCAGTGATTACAATGAGCAGGGGTAGGTGGTTTATGCAAACCTTCATTTCAATTTTCATTAGCAGCCTGTCTCATCAATTGCTTTTTTGACCTTCCACCTGTGAGAAACTCAGCTCTCTGTTGAGGCTCACCTGGACCCAGCGCTGGTTTGCCCAAGCCTTCCAGCAGCAGCCACAGTGGCAGGCAGAGCCTCTGCTGGCCTCCTTTGGAAAGCAGCCACCTTCACCTTCAGATTTCATGAGCCACTTCTTCAACAAAACCCAGCTGAAGCTTCAAGTGGTACAGAAGTGTGCAAGCCAGCATGTTTTGCTTGGCTGGGAGTTTCACTAGAGAAATTTCACATGGTTCTAAATATAACTCAATAGCAATATTTATTTTATTTAAATGTCTCAGAACATTGCATTTGACAGAATACAACAGACTGGAAAATTGCTTATACAAAATGCAAGAGGTAGTTGCAGTATTTTCTGGCATGTGGTATTGCTTTGCACTTCGCTGACACCCGTATGGCTGCAGCCACCCCTCACCTTGTCGCATCACCCTCTCACTCTCTGCTTTCTGACATGAGTCCTTAGACCATCATATTTCAAGTAAATATCCAGGACCCAGGAGATCAGCAGACATGGGACAGCATTTGGGCTGCTGAAAGTTGTATTTTTACCGTATGCTGATGCCTGAAAGTCAGGAGGGTGAAGTCAGTGTTGGATCCAAGGATGGACGTACCAGAACTGTATCGTGAACTTAGCCCATAAACATAATGCTGGTGATCTGCCTTATAAATTTAACAACATTTTACCAATATAGAAATATTACAGTTTTCTTGTGAAGTCAAAAACTGAACAAAAATGTTAAGGCAGGTTTCTGTGTCCACCTTACAGTAGTAAAAGTATGGCCCAAAACCTATTACACTGCTACTCCTGGATTTACAACCAGGATGAGGTTTAGAGGAACAAGAATTTAGAAACAAAGGATTTTTTCTGTTTTCAACAAAATGAAACAGCCTCTTGGAGAGGGAGAGAAAATAATAATGGGGAAGATTTTTTCTATGAGAAATGAGGTGAAAATGAAAATTTTTTTTAACCCAGCTCAGCACGCTGGAGTGAGCAAAACAAACCTGGAGCTATTCTGTCCCACTTGCATTATCTGCAAAGCCAAAACAGCATCCTAACTGGAACACAACCCCCCTCTTTGCGATGCTTGCTGACATCCAGACGGCATACAAAATTTAGTGTCTTGCTCCTGAGTACTGCTTGCAGGTGCAATAAAAAGGAAATACAGCATGGTTAAAGGCAGACAGAGGCAGGGTCCCCCGGAGCCACCACCCTAGCAGAGCCCTCTTCTTTGCAGATTGTGCATCAACCCTGTGAGCAGCCAAATCAGTCAGAAAGCAAAACCATCCGGGCTCACTACACCCTGTCCCAGGCTGCTGGGGTCTCACCCCTCGACTGTCCTGCGCTCCTCCTCTGTTTCTTTTTCAGTCCTGCTAGATAGGGCACTGTTCAAACCTGATGTGCATACCCCTGTAATAGCCGGTGCCTAAAGGATAAAAGGCTTATTACGCTTTCAGCTAAAGTTGTTAATCCCTTAACAAGCTGAAACAGCATGTGCCATAGTCTTGGAGGCTGGGGTTGGACGGGCGATCATCACCTACATGGGAAGTTGTCGCTACAATGGCAGCGGTATGGTTCCTCTGGGTCCTCTGAGAATACAAGGGAAACAAACAAACTCAAGGAATGACAGTTTAAATCTCAAATTAAAGGTACCTTGTTTATCAAGCATAAAATTAGGAAGTATCAAAATTAAAGCCGTCCAGTGGTAGTGTATCCCTTTCACTTTCTTTTTATATGTTATGATCTAGCCATCAGCTGCAGGCTTGTATATGTTTTCTTCTTCCACAGCCTCAGTGTATCATAGCAGTAGATAGTTTTCAGGGAGCAAATTAAGACTGTGCAGTAAACGAGGCTGTTTTCAGCAAGGCCTCTGCCTCTAAATGGCTCTCAGGGTCAGAGATTTTCCAGCAACAGAGAGATAAAAGAAATTGCATTATGGAATTGGAGAGAAGCACTGGTATGGTCAAAGGTACAAAAGGCACACCAAAACCAGTCCTGCACTTCATGCTCTCCCTGAATTCTTATGTCATGTGTGGCAAGTAAAATTAACATTTTGGCAGACATCTTAACAATATGTCTCATTCACTGAATGCAGAATTTGTGACACCTGGAGCCTGAACTTAAGGAAGATTAAGGCACTTACAGCTGGCATAGGTATAAAAGAGTTTGAAGATGCAGTACTCCAGCATTAAAACAACATGTTTTGCAGCTGAGGAAAAAGCCTAGGAACCAGTTAGGAGGTGTTATGCTTGTCATCCTTGTTCCACCAGTGGTTCACCACATAGAAGTGAGTTGCCTGAAACTATCTCAGTTTCCCCATCTGTGAAAGAGGACTAATAAAAATCCTCCATCTCCCAAAGGAATCATAAGGATTAATTAATTTCACATATAATGATCTCTAAAATACTCTACTGAAAAGTATGAAAAAACCTCCGCTAAGTCCGGGTTGGTTTCAGTTGCTAATGCAGTGAGGCATGTTTCCAAGAAGTTCTTAAATCATCCTCACCTCCTCTATTATAAACCAACCAATTACCTGAAAATAAGAAGTCAGACGGCTATCACGTGGCAATAAAAAGGTCATTATTGCTTTGAATCTAACCTGCAGGACTACCTGTCTTGAATTGAAGAGAGTCAGGAGGGCCCTGGGAGGCTAACAATGCTCTTAGACCTGTTAACCCTGTCTTCAATATGACATGAAAGGGGAGGCAGCACCCATGAGCTGATGGTGTATTTTAGAGATGGTAACTTGAAATCCCAGACAGGTAAAGCTGTAAAGGCACTGTCCTGTATCCTTACTGGAAAGAGATGTCAAGATTTAGCCTGGTTCTTTATATTTAAAACAGAATATTCAAACTGAGGGGTATTTTTTTTATCCCAGTAAAAAGAAATCTTCTTAGCTATCCCATTCTTTAAACTTAGCATGTGAAAAAAACAAGAAAATGCAATGGAGAAGGAGGATACTGCTATCCTTTCCTGTTCCCCTTCACAAAGTCACACTCTTCCCAGTACACAGCCCAAGCAGAACATACGACATCTTGTTAAAATAATGCAGTGCATTAATAGCTTCCCTTAAGCCGAATGATGTCAGAAGGATTCCACTGTTTTTATTTAATTATTAATAAATTCTCCAACTGTTAGTATTGCAGAAGCAAAGAAAAGTCCAATTAAAATTTGGAGTCCCTTATAGTAGGTGCTTTCATACCTGCCTCTCATGTCCTTTTGCGTTACTGTCAAACACTGAATTTCCCCCAGTATAAAGTTTCCTCTTGGAAACCACTGGCATCCTCCCTCCTAAACAGTCTTGTCAGAGAGTGGACTAAGGCAAATTACATTGAAGCCAAGAATATGCCTATTCTGGCTATATACTTATTTAAAGTCAAGGACATTTTAAAGAGCAGCTCCGAGCTACTGTAGAGATGCCAGCCCATGATATTTTGTGAAGTATATCTATGAAGTAGATAAAAATAATAATAATAAAAAACCTTAGCACATAAATAATCTTTAATCAGAGACATTACCCATTATAAAATAGCACTGAAAATTGCTGTATATGCTAGCTCTTAGTCTGAAAATAGAATATAATACACTACAATTACAGTGTTCAAATATGCATTATCAGTCCCCAGAGATGAATTATTTAGGAAATTACAAATTTCACTAGGTGCTTTATACTGTCACAGGAATAGTTCCTTCTCCTAAAGTAAACAGAATTACTCCAGTGAGCAAGAATGACACATTTAGGCTATGCATTTGGGCTTTTATTAACATCTATGATTCTCTAATTCTCTAAAAGGTAATTGTCTTGATGCAGGCTGTCTTATGCAGCTTCCAGAACTGTAAGAATTCCCAACTGACTAGTGTGATATTATTTTTCTTCCAGGAGAGAACGATTAATAAAATATTGCCTCAGCAATGAGGGATTATAATACATTTCCAAAATAATATAAATACATAAAATAATATTTATTTCACACAGTTAGAGATATGTACTGAAAGTTGTATCTCATCTTGTCTAGGATATAGGTGTTCTGTCACCTATACCATGCACCAGGTCATAATCACAACAATGAAAAATACCAGAGCTTTTCTCCCAATTTTTATATAACATTATTCAGATCTTTGTAAATTTCTGATAGAAGACCGTATGGCACAACCAAACATATCTGCAAATGTCTGAGTTATGGAGCGTGAGAGAAACATAAACATGGAGCTGTTCCACTTTTATGAATTTATCACTTGGTATCATTTGAATGTATGCTTTATGGTTGGCTCTTTGAAAAAGGCCTCACATGATCACTCATTTCACCTCCACAGCTTAACAGTGTTAAATTCAAATCTGCACCCATAGTATGTGGAGAAGTAGGGTTATCTTATCAATATAGCTGGCTGTGCTTTTGAGCATATGTTGTACTGAACATCCAAATGTCATTAGCTACATCCAAGTCTAGCTATTATGTAAAAAGGAAAGATTAAGGGTTTAAGGTTTTTAAAAACAGACAATTCCCTTCCCTAGTATTTTTATTATTTTTTAAAAAATGACTGTGAGTATATGCATACACACATTAACCCTTCATATATAAATAAGAGAATAAAGAGCTTCCATATTCCTGTAAGAATGCTCATATAAAACAGTTGCATATTCACAGTTCCATAGCTGTGTTTTGAAATAGTTTAATTTAATCAGGACAAAGCTATTCTTTTAAATATCATAATTAATGTTGAAAATATATCAGTTTCGTAACTTTTACAAAGCAATAATCCCACACTATGACATTTAATATAACAGAAACACTTTCCAGCTGAGGAGAGGCAAACACAAGAAACCATGGCCATGCCCTACTAAGGACATAGTTTAAATCACTCGTTTGTCATCAGCCTGCAGCTTGGCATGAGTTTGAACCCAGTGGCTGGAGGTGAAAGATCTCTGTACTAATTTACTACATCACTGAAATGCTTCCTAGTCTCCCTTCTGTGACTCCAAATTAATTTGAATCTGTCTTTGTAATTTTTTTCTCTTATCCTAACATATTCAACAACAGCTTTCACTAACAGTGAAGATCTCTGTTCTTCCTCTGTAAAGAAAATGAATCCAAATGGATACCAACATCAGCTGTGTTCCTGGGATAACAACGAATTTCATCCTCTGTATCCAAGTCCAGTGTGGTGCAGCAGTTCACATCTGCAGTTATGCAGGTTACCAGAAGCAACTTGCCTTCAAGTCTTTATATATAGTTTGCATTTACTCCCTGTTTTCAAAACCTTTGAGAGACTTCCACGGCATTCATAGAAGACAGCCTCCTCTCCTTTAAATGTCAATGACTCCTGACAGCTCTGCCCTTCAGGACTTCTGAATCCTGAAGGATGAATCCTATGCTCTCAGAGGTAGGCTCCTTCAGTAACCCGCTTCCTCCAAAATAAACCTAACATACAACCTGTGAGCATTCACACAAAAGGGAAAAAAATAAAGCAGAGTCTACTTCCTTAGAGAGACCTATCAGGTTAATTTTTCCTTAAAAAGCAAACCATCATACGTTTTCTCTTTTATTTAAAAAAGTACCTATAGAGCTTTTAAAATATATATGTATATAGTATATACATCAGTATCAATATATAATGTATATACAGTGAGTTTTAATACCACAGTATGGAAATGTGGAGGAATACTTTGTGTTTCTCCCTGAGCTTTACGATGATTTCTGATGACAACTTATCTTGTGCTTAGTTCCAACAAATCATTATATCAGTTCAAGAAGTTCCTAACCTTGTAAAAAGAAGGAGCAGAAGAAACATCCTGCAGCATGCCATGGATTTGCAACAAACATTTCACCTGGCCTACCTTCAGTACACCTTCCCTAAACCCTTACGTGTGGTTTGTTTTGATACTAGATTTTATTTTGTTATTGTTTGGGAAGATGACTGAATTCCTTTGGGGATATCCTGGCCATGTTGAAGTCAAAAGGAACACCTTCAAAAAGCATGCAAGCTCTTGACTTCCAGGCCATCTAGAGGATAAATGGCACTGGAAACAGTGTACAAGATGTTATTGCACAAAGATAAGAGTCACCTGACATAAGAGTCTTCTGGACCTTCCGTTTATTCCAGCACAGTCACTCCTCTGAGCAGGCAAGCCCCTGCCGCGGTGAAGAAGGGCAATTTCAGTCCAGAGGGTTTTTGCTAAACAGCTGGAACTGGGCAGAAGCTGGGACTCCCAGACTAACTCCCAGACTTGTGACTAACGCCCCTCTGCACAGGGAGAAAGAAAGAGCTATGCAGTTCATTAGCAGAAATTAAAAGAGTGGTATATGTAAATAAAGACAGGATGGGCTGGGTCAGCAGGGATGATCTGTGGATTTACACTCCTTGATGTCAAAGGAGCTTTGCTAAGTTGCTAATTTGCAGCAACAGAGGTCCTATTTATCTGAAAGCCTACTGCATCTGAATTTTGCACACGTTTATCTCAACTGCTCATCCATGGGAAGTGTGAATGGGTCTAAGGCAATGTCTTTACCCGTACATTTATTCAATGTGCATGCCTTACATAAACACACACATCTGCAGAGAAGTGACAGACATTCTAAAGTTTATCATCCTTTTAAGTCTTCCCCAAAAGTAATCAAGCCATTAGTGGTTTCAAAAAACACAGCATACTCATCAGATTTAGGAAATTTAAAAGCTTTGCAGGTAATACACATCTTCTCTTTCCTCTCACTAGATCTTGAAAATCCCCCCACCCTATATTTGATCATTTGAAGCACAAAATTATGATGACACAGTGAGAACCATCAGCATCATCATCATCTTAATTTAGGTAAAAAACATATTTATCATATCCAGCAGCCCATTGCTAAGGTCATTCTGATAAAGAAACAAATTGGGCTTCCACACAGGGAATACAGTGCTTGCCTAATCTTTCTTCCTCTGTTGCTGTGTCAAGAGGCAGATCTTTCCAACACACAGATCCTCATTGGACTCAAAGCTATTGCAGGAAGCTTTAAAATGAGATACATGGGCCATTCTGCTCAGCTCCTCTGAAGTCTTTAGGGCCTTGTGTGCCTGCCAGATTACAATTTGCCTCTGGCAAAGAGGCCACTATTTTTTGAGTCAAAACTAGAATCTGTGTATAAGAAACTAAGAACTCATTTTCTAGGTAACTATTCTGGTGATGCCCATCTCGCCAAACAAAGTCTGGATTATCAATCATAAAAATAAAAGTTCAAACCAAGAATAAATGAATTTGGGATTTCTCTTTCTTATCCACATGGGATTGTTCAAAGAGAAGTAATCTTTAAATGAAGTCACTTAAGAACATGATTTAAAGTCAGCTTCAGGGGCCAGACCTGCCCTCAAGACAATTCTACCAATTTTGTAGCTCTGCAATCAAATTTGTGTATTTTTCTTAAAAAATACACCCAACCTTCCTTCTGTATAAAAGTCACAAATAAACAAATGTGAAATCTGACTAATGCTCCACTAGCTTCAACAGGCTTTGGATTCATTCTCACCATTTCCTTCGGGGAAACAGTCCAACAGTTTATAAACAAAGTACTATAAAACATAAGCACATGGAGAAAAAACATTTTCCTTTTTTCCAAGACAGTAAACTGCCTTGGAATAATAACAGAAACACAGTCTAAATTGCTGGTGTTCTTTATTTTTGTGTTCAGTAGTCCTGAATGTTTATGGAAGGTTTTAGCTAGGGATGCTGTTAGTTTATAATCTCAGAAAGACTTGTTCTGACTTTGAAATTTACAGGACTTTAAAAGGTACTGCTTGTAAGTAAAACTATAAAAAAGACAAGGCATAAACAATGCTATTAGAGGTAATAACTAGAACAAACTTGTTGTTCTTTATTATTTTTGGAACTATGTCTATAAGCTAAATCACAGATCAGAAACCCATTGCATTAGGTACTGCACAAAACCAAAGCATATGAAAAAGGCATTTACTTCCTCAAAGATCTTACTTTAGACAATAGACAACAGCTGTTTAAAGACAGAAGAAATTAGCATAGGAAAAGCATTTGGTTAACATCAATTACCAGTCATCTTGGCACATAAGCAGATAAACCATTTTCTCTGTAGTCACAAGGAAATGCTAGCTCTGAAAGTCATTTCTCAAGGGCAATATTATCAATATCATCAAAGATGAACTGGCATTCTGGGCTGATAAGGAAGTGTTTAAATACTTGGATACTGTATGAAATGTTAGTTGAATCAGTGAGAAGACAGACCATGAGAGACTGCAAAAATGCAACTAAGCATGTTGCATTTGATGGATTCATCCCCAGTGGTCATATGCTGAGGTGCAGTAACTAAGGCATAACAGAGCATGGAACAAGCATGTGAGATACACAGACAGAGAAGAAAGGTGGTCTCTTCAAGACATTATGCAAAATAATCTGTGAGATTTGGCATAGTCAGGCTAGAAGACATGAGCAGATGATAATCATGTCTGCATCACACACCTGATTTGCCAGAAGACTGGTGGCAGGGGGTACAGCAATGGAGAAAACAGCAACAAGAACAGTGTGGTTGGAAGAAAGGTTAGATGAATGTAAACCTTTTTTGTGTAACAAGGGCAGAAGTGAGAAAATGAGGTATCCCAACTGAAACTAGGCATGTGCTTTAAATAAACAAGTTCAGTTCTATGACTGGTGTTCAGGCAGTGAGGAGCTGCATTTGCCTACACAACCTAGATGATTAACTGATGCAAGTTTTTGGAAAAGGTAACTGTTTTCTGTCAAAAAGACACTAGTTGTTCTTCATAAGAGCAACAATAATAAACACTGAAGCACCAAGTACTTATTCCATGGCAAGTAACCTTGCAGCAAGCTTGGAAAATCAAATTCACACAAGATGCGTCCTAATGTACATAGTGCCACATGCATGTTTTGTGTCCAAGGGATCAGACAAGGTTCAGTTTCTCATCCAACGCAATGGCATTTATCTTATACAATACTGGCATATCTGGGCCCAGTTTCTGAACTACCCCTATGATGCCCTTTCTTTACCAGTTATAAACTATGTCAGAGAGTATAAGAGACTCTATACATTCAAGTGGATGCAACAACCATGTGGGGTATACTCTGACTTAAATAAAGATGGAATATATCAGATAAAGAGAAATGAACATGATTAAAGCAGCAGAAATAACACAGATATTTATGCTAACAGTGTCCATTTAATTCTACTTTCAGTTCATCCCAATTATCACTTTCCTTCTGAAATTTCCTTATCTTGATTTCTATCTGAACATACTTTTAAAGAAAGGTTTGAGCATCAACATCTCAGCCACCTATGAGAAGTGAAATAAAGTATTGCCATAATGAAAAGAGATCATTGCATCCTTGCTTTAAATAGCTCCCTAGTCAAGATGGCCACAGTTGGAAAGCCAGCATTTGGCAAGAAAATTTCTCTCAGTGGGAAGATATCTTGGCTTCTTTGAAGGAAAACTTGCTTTGATTTGGTATCTTCTTTTCAGTACATACTGAAAGTTCATGATACAAGGTCTGCTGGAAAGAAATCTTGTCACTGACTTCTTTGGTTTTGTATCAAGTGCCAGTAACTGCGAAGCTATTTGGTACGTGAGGCCACTTGTGTACTCTCAAACATGCACAGAAAAATGTGTATAAGTCACTGTTGTGAAACAGCAGGGATACCAAAGCTTGAAGAAAGAGTTCCTACAACTCTCAGAAGTACTCCTGTCACCTTTCATGATCTGAAGGAGCTGTAACATCTGAAAAAATGGCTCCATGATGTTCAGTTACACTGAGGGCTTGCATTTTAAATATTATCTTACCTACAACAAAATGGACTTATTTTAACATCTCAGGAAACATTTGTCTGCCCAAAAATGAGTGAAGTCCCACCAATCCCCCCTCCCTTATTGTCACATGTGTGGTTTTGTTGCTATTGAATTGAAGAAACCAAAACCCCTTGTATCAATTTCCACTGAGCAAAATCTTGTACATTACATTTTGGAAATGATCCCCCTTTTAAAAAGAAAGTTATAGTATCTTGAAAGCAGAGGCTCCAAAAGAAAAGCTGGTATATATATCTGTATCTATATCTATCTATATATCTAACCTATCTTAAACAATATTGCCACCCTCATATTTTGAACATGTCCTTGTAGTTTGCTAAGCTTCAAACTTCTCTGTGCCTTTGGGCTTTGTCCTCTCGCATATCAGCTATGCAGCTGTTGCATCTGAACTGATAAGGAATGGTTACTCCCCTTCATACAAATCCACTTACACTTCTACTCAAAGCTCTAGTGCTGAGACCTCTGTATGTGCATCTTCAATTCTGCTGTAAGCAGAAAACTATTGCAGAGCAACTATAAAGGTGCTACAACTATAAGGTACTGCAACTCTATTGGGGCACGAATCGCAGCACTGGAAGGGTGCCAGGAGCCAAGAGAAAACTGCCTTCCTGATGCCAATAATTTTACCTGTCAGTCTCTGAGACACTGCTTAAATGAAATTAAGCCTTAGAAGGATGCTCAAAGCCTTGCTTGTTTCTGGAAGACAAACACAATGTAACTCCTTCCACTGTTCCTTTGTTATTCCTCATCAAAGCATTTTTATGTTACAGACAGAAAATTTGATGGGCAGGTTGTTCTGCCCATAAATCACTATTTTCATAGAAGAACTAAGCCCTTCTTTTTAAGGAAAGAAAACATGGGAAACATGGGATTTGCCCTGAACTTTGAGGAATAATTCCTTTTCACCATTGGATCAGTGGATGTGTCTGCCTATCCTAATCTCATACCCTGTTTCTGTGTTTGGTCTCCCTATAGCACATCCTACCTTTACTTCCTTAGACCTCTCCAGCTGATAAAGAATTGCTTAGAGGTGAAAAGTCACCACAATAATCTTTCCAGGGAAATATTTTTCTATTTTTCCTCAGCTTTAACTATAATTTACACCTTAATAAGCATTCTAAATTAAAGGTGTACTTACAAATCTTTAGATAACACAAAAACACTGGGTGTATAGATCAGCAAGTTTTTAGAAACCCAGATCTTGGTACAGAAACCAAGCTGACATGCCCTGGAACACTTTCCTTACAATTAACTTCATGCTGAAATGGTGCTGCCACACTCAAACAGCATGACAACTGTACAGTAGTGTTTCTGAGATGTTAGAATGTATCAGTATTTGTTTCTGCAATAGCTTGCAATGAAATCCAGACCATGGTAGAAATTGTTATTTCTAAAAAGCACACATTAGAGCTGTGTGGGAAGGAGAAAGCAGAATGTACTGCTTCCCTTTCAGCAGTATATTGAAACCAGTAGTATAGAGGTCTTGGAGCTAAGCTCCATATTAACAGGCTATCCATCAGGCCATAATAAACAGTTTGAATGGAATACACAGATGTGGAGTTCAGGATGTGAACACACATTGGTCTCACAGACACTGTACCAAACAAATTCAAACATGATCTTACCAATGAGGACTTACCACCATAAAAGGCAATTTAAAATATACACCCAAAACCTGCAGTTCCACAGGAACATGATGCTCAGAAACCAAGGTATTGCAACCAAAGCATCAGACCTACAACCATTGCATGAAATTTAGACTCTGCTGATGGCAAAACCAAGCACCTATCTAGTCAGAAGTGCAGCTATGTATTTACATTGCAGATATCTAAAATGCATTTTTCCTGAGAATGTCATTTATAAAAATCTGTGTGTCTCTGAACAGAGGAGTGTCCAGTGTAGGAGCTGATGTGCTGTGAGTTGGGGCAGGTGTTAGATGTTCTCTGCTGAGATAAGGTGGGGGACTGGAGGAGATCGGGGTGGGTAAGGAGGAACTGGAGCAGTTCCAGCTTTACTCCGCGTGGTTCCTTGTTTTGCTTGCATACATATGCACGAACAGGGACACTAACCAACCTTGTCTGGTAGGAAAACAAGGCCTATCAGAAACATTTATATTGCAGGTCTAGACAAAGCCTGCAGATGCAGTCTGCCACAGGAAGGGTTTACTGTCCATACTACAGCCTGTCATTGTAAGCGACTGTATAGATATTCCACAGTAATAAATTAACTAAAAGACAATCAGCCATGCTTAGGATGCTTAATTTCAGAGATACATTACCATCACTGCAAAATGCTTCTGAACATAAAGCTCAGAATTGGTCTCTGCCTTAAGGCACTTCTACTCTGCTTGAGCCCTACCTACCTAAGACACCAAAATGTACTTTGTGACAATCCAGATCAGTTAATATTTCTGTGCTAGTCACTCCCTGATTTTAAGGCTGACAACACTGAATTTTCAATTATTTTTAATGAAGAGTCAGGACTGTGGTAAACTGAGAAACTGCAGGCACTATCTTTTATAAATATTATGAGAACAGCCATTTGCCTGCCCAGGTTTGCTCTGATGCCTGTTAATCTGTGTGATTGTGCTCAGAATCAGAGGAACTGTAACACCAAACACATAAAGGAAAGGTTAAAAAAGTAATTACCGCTACAGCTACACAACTTCTCAGGAGGGAAAAATAACCACAGTTGGTTTTCTTCAAGATGTAATCCTCCAGAGATCAAGTCTGGGATGGAAACCTGACATCTTCAGAGGCCTGAGAAGGGAGAGGGATTTTTCTAGGCATGTCAGAATAATCAGAGGATACATTAATGACACAGCCAAAAATTTGGAAAAGCTGAACACCAGAAGGCAGAAGTATGCTGTGGGCTGAACAGGCCTCTGCAGAGGGATCTGCACAGGCCAGGTTGATGGGCTGAGGCCAACAGTATGAGGTTCAACAAGGCCAGCTAACAGGTCCTGCACCTGGGTCACAACAACCCCACGGGTCCAGCGAGCAAGTCCTGTGAGGAGCGGCTGAGGGAGCTGGAGCTGTTTAGCCTGGAGAAAAGAAGGCTCAGAGGGGGCCTTATTGTCTCTACAACTGCCTGAAAGGAGGTTGTAACCATGTGGGGGTCAGGCTGTTCTCAAGCAACAGGACAAGAGGAAATGGATTCAAGATGCACCAGAGGAAGTTCAGGTTGGTCATCTGGGAGAATTTTTGCACTGAAAAGGTAGGTAAGCATTGAAATGGGCTGCCCAGGGAGGTGGTGGAATCACCATCTTTGGAAGTGTTCAAGGAACGACTGGATGTGGCACTTAGTGGTTTAGACATGGTGGTGTTTAGACATGGTCAAAGGTTGGAGTTGATGATCTTGGAGGTCTTCTCCACCCTTAATGATTCTATGATTCTAGGAGTAATGCAGTATAGCTCCTAATTTCACAAATGGCATTGTGGCTAGCAATTGTCCCTAATAATTCATACCTACAGCATGCCCATGCAGATGAGGAGGCTAAAATAGCAACAGAGATTTGAAAAACAATAAAGGCATTCTATTTTGCATTCATAGACTAAAGAAAAATATACATAATTAGTACTGGACATTATCTTGATGGGCAGCTTGGAAGTCTCTGAAGAATATAACCTGTTAAGGCTATTTAGTCACAGACTAATCTATTAAAAGACTGCCATTTGCTAAAATAATTCTTCAAGTGTATGCTGGCTCCAAACTGTATCATGAGAAAGTCACTCACTTAAAAGAATGGAGTTTTCTATGACTTCTGCCTAACAAAATTTTGATTGAAATCTAAAGTGTCAGCACTGAGAACACAGGGTTGACATAACAAATGCCATAGCCAATTTGAACAATTATGAGCCCAAATCTGCCATCATTTACATATACATGTGATTCCAGCTGGTGAGCTCAAATTATGTATGCACAACCAACAGAGAATACTTTTTTATACATCTCCAAGTTTCATCACAAAAAATACAATGGATATTCAAGTCAACAGCATTTAAGCAAAACAAAAGATGCTTTAAGGAATATGCTGATCACCCTTCTCCTTGTATCTGTCCCAAATACTGCAAGTTTGATAGTGATGTATGGTTTTATATGCAAACTTGCACTGTGAATACAAAATTAATGCAAAAAGATGCATTAAGGATGTGAAATGCAGCAACAAGTCAACAATTTTTTGTAACTCAGCTGTTGAATTGCTGTTTGTTTTTTTATTGCTCTCCTCTATGGGCACCCAGCTCAAACTGGTCATTGCAAGATTTCCCAAAAGAGAAATGACTTGTGCAAGTCTCTCCAGAGTCCAAAGCAGAACAAAATCATTCTTGAATATGAATGATTCAGCCTGGAATCTAAACAAAGATGAAGATGATCATGATATGCTTCTCCTTCCAAGTGGGAGAAGGAGGAAGTTATGTTTACTCTCTTGCTTGGGTCAGCTTTGTCCATATGAAGTCTGACAGTCCAATAACAGAACTTTAGCAGCAAGGCAGCTTCTGGTGTGCCTGCCTATTCCATCATAGCTCTCTACAGACACAGAAATATCAACCACCCCTGTAAATACCACCACTACCACTGCACCATCAGTAAAGCACTAGCAGCTCAAACAGTACATAAAATAAGATGACACTGGCCTCCAAATGTCAGGAGCTTTCAAAGTATAATCCCTGAATTTTTGCCAATCAATGATTTGCATCTCAGACATCCACAATGGTTAACTGAGAAAAGCAAGTCTCTTGCAACCAGGTGTTACCTGCATCCCTAAAGGAAAAAGAAAATAAGTGACCACAGATCACTTTGAGAGGGTCTAACTTGCTCAATTTCACAGAGCCAAGTGGGGAAAAGGGCACTAAGATAAAATGGTCTCTTGGAATTTACATGACAATAACATGAGGAAGTTTGTGGCTTTGCTTCACACATTATTTCTTCAACATATTCCTTTCTGGGAAGAGTTGTTAATGCAGTCTATGGTTCATCTACAAGTGCCTTCTACTAACTTAGCTGAGAGATCACAACCCTTTCAAAATGAAATGTCTAAACTCATGAAAAAGACTGATCTAAACAACATTCATATAATTTGTTGTTTAGAACTTCTCCAGGCTGAACAAACTCAACTCTTCTCAGGAGAGATGCTCCAGCCCTCTGACGATCTTTGTGGATCTCCTCTGGACTCACTCCAAAAAGACCTGGTCTATTTAATAAAAAAAAAAAAAAAAGAACAAAAACCAAAAAACAAAAACAAAACAAAAAAAATGTGAAAGGAGAACTCTCTTTTACTAATAAGAATATATAGTTTGAAGCTATCTTTTAATTCAAATAATAAATCCCAGCTTCAGTATCTCACTTAAAATGGATCACTGCATTTGTGTTTTCTCATGAAAAAGTATAATTCAGCTAAACAAACCAAAAGCATACGTGAGCTGATCCTTTCTGAGACCAGTGTGCAAGTCTAGCAAGATGAACCAGATGCAATACGCTATTCTTCCATTTATGTTACACCCTTCTTTCATTACTTTTATTGAACACTGAGTGTCTCAGCTCCACAGACTTGTAATATAACTGGTCCCCATTTGCTGATCAGCTTATTCTCAAGAAAAGGACAAAACAAGCCATGGCCAAAAAATTACCATCCATCTCAAAGAGAAGGTTTAGAACAGAACACAGAATGGAAAATGGTAAAATAGAATGTGATCCTGACTTGCTGTGTTACAGCACATCATTTGCTCTTTTGCTAGCATACCAAGAAATACATACTGAGAACAAATGGTGCATTTGACCTTACTGACAGTAGCACCGGAGGGAACCCTGTGTTGTTTCAGAGCTGGTAAACCTGTATGCATCATCACTGGAGTGCAATTTGTCCTTATTTTACTTTAAAACAACCATCCCAAGCCCCTACAACATTAAAAGCAAGCTAACGAATTTTTTTTCACAGCATTGTTATTTTAAAATGCTATGTGTTCGTATGTCTATATTGACACTTTCTGGAAAGGAAATGAACTTGCTTGACACCATGAGGGTAAATCAAGTTTATGGATGTATAAATACAAACCAAAAATTACTATGTTTATGGTGTGATACAATAAAGGAAATCAACCTTTCATGATTCTCGATGAATACATTTACTGAACTACACTTTTTATCTTATTGGCACACACATTAACCCATGGAAAAAAAAATTGATTTACACAATAATTCTTTGAAGTAAAATCTCAGAAGGACCCACTCCTCTACCTACATAATTTCTAAAGCTGAAAGGCTGGGGAGCTTGAACAGCAGCAAGGGGCAGATAGAAACAAGACTGAGAGATTTGCACCCTTTTGAGTCAACAAGGGAGTGTTCCAGCTGACATATGCAGCCTCTGCTTGCCCTTTGTCATGTCTGTGTTTCACCTCAAAAACTGTCAGTGACTTGTCAGAATCAATCAGAAAAGCTAATGCAATTCTGCAATGATGTACAAGTTTGGACAGCATGACATCAAATTTCTGGTAGTGTGTGTCAAGTACCATATGAAAACAGATGTCCTCATTACTCCACTGCTTTGGTACAAAAGAGTACATCTTACCTTTTTGACCCGTATCTGGCAATTGGGGGATTACAATAAAGGACAGCCAGCGACTACAGCCTCTAGTCAGTACTTTCATCATATAAATCGAGTTCTAGTCCTCTTTATCTTCTGGCAAAAGAAGTTTTCTTTAGCAGATACAGTTTCCTATTGGATACTGCCTTACGTTCCAGAGACTTAGAAGTCAGACTGTCAGTGCTTCAATGACCTGACAAAATCCATCATCTTGCTTAATGCCACACGCGGTTTCAGAGGTCCAGTCAAGAACTGCTCCCGTTTGACCAGAAAAGCCAAAGCCTGTTACTGAATGGTTGTGCAGCTCCTGGATGAAGCTGAAGCTTGGAGCATGATTAGGGACCTAACATGCAGCCTTAACAGGGGTTTACATACATTGCTGTCCTTTCCAAGCCAAAGTGTTTGCTCCCAATATGTTCCATGGTTCCCAAGTGGCATAGCTGCAGGTGAAGCATGGAAAAGCACGTATGGCTGAAAATTTATTCAAAATATAGCTGGTATTCTAACTGCACATTTTTAATTATATGATGGACAGCACTCCTCCAACAACCTGCCCTTTCATTAACCCAGGACATACAAAACCCAACTCATGCTACACTTCTCCTTTTTGATACTGTCACCAAGCTGTATCAGAGAAGAGAGCATTTTTTTTTAAGAAGGAAGTTAGGGTGCCAGCAGACTTTAACTGCCCAGGACCCTGTGTAACTGCTGAAACTGGTAAAAATCCACAGATGAACTTGTCTATCCAAGGCAAAGCACAGACACAGATGCCCATCCTTCAGAGCATCTTTGTGAAAACAACCTTCAAACTCTCCAATTCAATTAGTAGATTAATTAAAGGAACTCTATAACCTGGGGGGTATTAGAATGCAAAAGAAACTTGATATAAAACTGATTTAAATGTAAAAAGAATAAATTCCTACCACATGTAATTAGAGGGAGAGGAATAATTTTATCTCATGAGGAAAATGCAAGCACACCTCCCAGTACCAGGTAATACCCAGGAAGAGACTCATAATTAGATGCCTTAGGAAGGAGAACCACTCTCCCTGCTCAGAGTGAGCTCTGGAATCTGAAACTTGCCAGAGAATTCTCTTTGTGCTAACCAGGAATGGCAAAGTGAGTCTCTGAATTACTCTCTTTCTTGGTTGTGCCTCTCTCACGCTTAGTGGGTTCTTTGGGGTTTTCAGGCTGCTCTTACTTAGGATATCTGTACAGTCACAGCCCCCCTCAGGGAAAGAGCTGGCAATGAAGTTTCTGCACAAGGATGGGCAATGACAAGGGAATGAATCTTATCTGCAGGAGCTCATATTGCATATTCCCCAGCAAGGAGATCTGCTTGCACAAAGCCACTCAACATAACATAATACAACAATATCCAGAGTTTTGTACCACTATTCCTGTTTAAATCTCTAAGCATATTACAGAAGGTACACAAAATACAGTAAGAAGATCTGGTTCATGAAAATGTATGATCTCTGCTTTATTAACAAGTCATGCTACCACCAGTGCCTAGAAGACAGTATCCTTCCACAGCAATGGACAGGTAAATATGGATAGAAGTGTCATCAGTTGGAGAAGGATGATATTAAGCCTTCGCATCCTTTCAGTTAGTGGCTTTGAGAGAGCCAAAACAGATCCTGCACAGTACAAATGATGGTTAAGTTCTTTGTGATTTGTGCAATTAGCACACTCGCTGTCACAAGGGCCTAAGCAACTCATCTTGGGTGCTAAACAACTCTGGTTAACACTAAATTAGCCTGATCTTTAATTTGCCATGGAATTGGCTTCATCTGTGTCCACTCTTCACAGACATTTTAGTACCTGGCTTTCCTCCAAGTATTTCAGAGCTTCTTACTCTAAATTCAGCCTTTTCAACTCCCCATATCCCAACAGTTATACACAAAACATTTTATTCCATTACAATATCTAACACATTTGAGTTAACACATGGTTTTCAAGAGCATGGTAACACCATTTAGCACACAATATATTATTTAGCACACAAAAGATATAAGATCTTTATAGTTATGAAGACTGGGGTTGGCATATTGCATAGCAGTTGTAGCTACTGTACTGCATGTACAATAAAGGGCTTTTATATGTCATCAAAATCCTGTCCTTAAACACATACTGGTGCACAGCTTAGGGGCACCATAGCTACAGTCAAGAATTCCTCGATGTACACTAAATGCATCCCTTTGACCTCCCACTCTTTGTACATTATTGCCCTGTGCCACTTCTCATAAGGCAAACTTCCTCTCAGAGATGGACAAAATGCAGGTCATCCAATGAAAGAAAATAATGATGAAGATGGAATTTTCATCCCCATCAAATCTACGAGTCAAGAATGATCAACAGCATTCAATACAGTGCCACCTAGTAAAGAAACTGTATAAATATTATTGTAACTGTATTAACATTATTAATATTAAGACAAATAGAGATTTTTTTTCAGGCATACTAAGTATGCACCAAAAAGATTCGCCCACCATCTCCATGTCCTGTATACGAGAGGATGTTGCTTTAATTACCATTGCAGTTTAAAAGATCATCATTACAGAAGAGGAATTTTTGGCAGTCACTCTGACCTCCTATTCCATATGCAAGCTGCATCTTTCTCCTCTCTTTCCTGAAACACATGCCAACAACATGGAGTAGAACCCAAGCAAGCCTACCAGAATAAGATACTGCACAGTACACAAAAACTTGCCACTGTTTAGGTTGGGAGGGACCTTTTGAGACTGTACAGTCCAACCCACCTGCTCAAGCAGGGTAATTTATAGCTGGTTGTCCAGGACCATGTATTGATAGATGGGGGACTCCAAAACTTACCTGAGCAACCTGTTCCAACGTCTGAGCACCCTCACAGTAAAAACATGTTTCCTTGTGTTCAGATGTAAGGAATAACTGAACAGACCACACGTGACAAATATTAGCCATGCTACTTCATGAAAGATGTTCCGATAACTAGATGCTGAAGAAGAGTAAGAGCCCTGGAAGGTTAGGTGAGGCTGATCTTCAGTGACCTTCATGTAAGTAGACAGCTGACATTCCTGAAAAACCTGTCTCCTGTTTCCTCACAACCTTACCCTTTCCCTACTGCAATCCATCACAGCGGTACTCACACCCGAACTCTCTGCATTTTCCCAGGCGGTCAGGGTTTCTCGCCCCCTCTCTTTCCCTCTCACCCCAAGAACTGGGAAACTCCAGAATACACAATGCATCTCTATTACATCTCCACTGTAATCTGTATGACACCTCCAGCCCCTAGCTGCCACACTCCAAGTATTGCTGATCAGACAAAACCAGTTATAACACAAATGTTGAACAGATTTTCTTCTTAAAATTGAAATGAATGACATTTCTTCAGTAAATATGCAGAGCATTTTAATTGAATTTTTATTTGCTCTTCTGTTCACTGAGTCCTCTTTGGACCAAGCGACAAACATATCTGGCTCTGAGACTGCTCTATCTGTTAAATAAATCTCATTTATCATTGAAAAACCTCAAACCTCTAAGTTAATATCCTCTTTCCTTAATATACAGAATATGAATCATCTTAGGGTTCTTTTGCATTTGTGACTCTCAGTGATGTCACAAAAATTATTTTATTAACTTCCTCAAACACTAGCACAGGCTTTCAGTTCTTAAAATTGTTCTTTCTGACATGTGCTTTGTAAAAACACGATCAAGGACAGCACAACTTAACTTCTACAAACATCAATTTTTATGATAAATCAACAGGGCAGCAGATACATGTATTATGAGGTTAATGGTCTGTCAAGATAGTAACAATGTTGATTCCTGAAGAGAAGTCTAGAGTTTAAAAGACAAAACTGGGTTTATTGGATAGGACAGATTGCTGCTTGTCTGACCAACTTAGTCTGTGTGACAGAGCTACAAGCTGCCTTTGGGTTCACAAGTCCTTCAAAACCAAAGATTCATGGTAATAGAAAGCTTTTCAGCATAAAACACCCAACAATCAGAGTTAAAGTTTTATTTATTGGCTCTGACCATCTACTTCTGTTATCAACCATAAGGGCCCATACACTTCATCAACTCCCAACAATAGCTGCAAGCTTGGACAATCTGTCTTGTGTCTTCATTGGGTAAAACTTCAATGGAGCAGCATCAATTAAAGAACAGCCCACGCATAAAATGGAAACTCATTAAAATAAACTTTTTCAAAGGGGGAAGAAACTTCAGTTCCAATTGAATTGAACTGTTTTTATTTCAAAGATGAAAGCTCCATTACCCAGCTATACATTCATGTGCTCATGGCTTAAGTGCTTTTTATTTGACTTAAACTTTTGGTTTCTTCCCATGTCTTTTTGGAGGCTTGAGAAACATAATAGGAATTCAGAGCTTATTGAGCTTGATTGGAACACAGTATCTGTGAACCTCATCATAATACCTCCTGGACCTTTATGTTTATCGTCTCACTGTGGCCTCTTTTGTGTGTTTTCCTGGCCTTTCCTACAAGAACAATTGTCTCCTTTGACACATATTTGCAGAGACGTTTTTAATGCTTTAAGCATTTTTAAATGAGTGGACAAAAAATAATTAAGAAATAAAAATAATGCAGGTGTAGTCATTTACATTATAGATGGAAGACTGCATAAGCCACTGATGTCAAGATGGTTTTTCTAAAATGTTTATATGAAAACTGACTTGCAGCTTACTGCCTGAAAATCTCACCTTGAACTTACTATGAGGGCAATAATAATATGAAAAAATACAGATGGTATCCTGTGCTATCTGGAAACTTCAGTTTAAACAGAGGAAGCTTAATACATGGTCGATTACTCATTTATATCAAAGCTAAGTATTACTATTCCAAATGCTTTGATTTTAGATGACTGAACACTAAATGAAATGTACCATATTCTCGGTTATTTACATATACTCAATGTCAAGAGAAGTTTGTTTTACACTGCAAAGCTATACAGAAATATTCACCGACTATGCCACCAAACACCCTGCACTGCAGAAAATGAGCCCACAAATGCTTTACAAAATTTCACCACACTATATGCTTCTGCCTTCATACATGTTTTTATGAAACATAAAGTAATCTAACTCTATTAAAAACATATGCAGATATTTCTTAGAGCTTTTTTCTTAAATAATAACACACAGCTTGCATAAAGATTAACATACAGAAGGAGAATATGTTTGTGCTTCAAATTCACCACCAGTATTTTTTTCACCTAAATTATCTTTTGGGATGAAAAATGTCAAATCACCTTTGATTTCAGCCAGACACAGATGCACACAACAGAACTCAGTTCCTCAAGTTTACATATGGCCACACAAAGGCTGAGAAAAGACAAAGGTCTATTAAAGATCATCTCCCTGGAACACAAAAAATGTACTTCATGTAGCACATTATTTAAAAACAAACAATGTGTGTGAATCAGACAGATTTAAGACCTGCATTATTCTAAATTTTTGCATAAAGACTCAGTGTTGATTATAAATTAGTTTTTCTTATCAATGTGTTCATTCTCGCACATTTAATTCCTGAGGCTGATAGACATTAGTCTAACACTTAAACAAGACAAGGAGAGTCTGAATACTCAAGAGAAAGCCATGCAAATCTGGGAGTCTGGGACTCCCAAATCTGATCCTAATCTTACAATTCCTAGATTGCATTTGTCCTTCGGATACTGAATGAAGGTACAGCTCACAGTCTAGTGAGGCAAACTCCAGTTAGCTTTCATTTTGGTGCCACAGACAACACCAGTGAAGATACACCTAGGCCGCCCCAAGTCCATGTGCTGACCACTACACTGCCACAGCTTCCCTACCCTTCACTGCTCTCACTGCAGCTAAATTAGAAGTGGCGCAGTTATGGCAGCTGTGCTTCAATTGTCCCATAGAGATACCAATCTCTGGAAATGTGTGCTTAAGCACACCAGAAAGTCCAGTTTTTCCACCTCTGCCTCAGTTTCATCAGCTGTAAATTTAACCTGTTCCATAAAAATCCCGCACTAATTGGCTGGTGCTTGTACTTAATGTAGTCAAAACATTATATAAAGAACAGCTTTCAAAATCATCTCTTTTAAGGGATTAAATAGCTGTTTTCCACTCTAAAAGCATTTTTAATGCCTGCAAAATGTCTCAGCATTAACAAAATTTATTTCTTGTATTCCTTACTTAAAATCTCAATCTATATAGTAATTTGAGAGAACAACCCCACATTAGTCAGGCCACCAGAATCTGCAGCCATGGATTTTCTGCACAGAAAGTCACCCTATAGTAGGGTGGGACTTTGGGTACACAAGAAATGTGGGATCAACTGCAGATAGGTTAGATTGCTATGCTACTTAACAGTTTTTAATGACAAACTCAAAAGGCAATTTAGAACAAAAAAGGTGTACTTCAAATACAGAAATGTGTAATCTACATCAAAATCAATTAGAAAATAGGTAAATTAAACATATTTGGAAAATAGAGCATTATTACTGGAATGATGAATCTTTGCAAAGTATTTTTTGACAGACTTCGCAGTTCAAACACACTTATGTCAAAAATTAAACATACAAACCAAAGCAAAAGTCTATAAAACTGAGCTATGCTTCTACATTGCTGTTCCTAGAGTTTATGTTCAGTATAACTCACTAGGATTGCTACTCCCTATCAGATATTCTCAAGCAAATCGGAGAGCTTACAAGAATAAAGCAGAAAACAATAAAGTAGGATACAGAATTCCTGCTTACATTGTCTTCACAGGCCATTTAATTATTTTACAGGTCATTGCAATCTGCATATATGTTGCAAAGGTAATATTAGATATGGTCATATTCAGGTTCAAAAGTGCCTTTTATAGCTCAAAACTGAATGCTGTAGTTTAAAAAATAAAATATGAATGCATCAAATTGTTATAGTTTAACTTGAAACTATTTTTTCTGTTCTCATAAAATACAAACTTGCACTACATGCACACATACATACAGAAAACCCAAATATTCAGAAAAGTTTGCTTATACTATTATTGTAATTGCTGGCATGGAGTTCTATCCCAATTAGACCTTAAAGAAATGTACTGTCCTATTATCTAAGTGTGTTTTTGGAAATGGCAATCAAAGAAATATTCTAACATGAACAAGTGTTTCTAAGTGCTAATTATTCATGGTATCACTTGCTGATTGGTGCCTGCGGCCATGAAAATTTATTTCTAGGCTGTATTTACAGTAAAACCAAAAGTGCTTAGTGGCAAGTAGCTTAATCAAATTTAAGAACAGCAGACAGATAACATAGGAGAAATTTTTTTTTTTGTTGCTTTAATCCTCTCATTTGGTTTTGAAACATAAGGCCCTGTTCACTTCATTTAAGTCTCACAATGACTGGAAGCCTGATCAATCTGTCTTGTGTCTTCTTAGGGTGAAACTGCAATTGAGTGGAAGCAACAGATGAACAAAGCCCACATTCAAATCTGTAGCTCATTAAAATAACGTTAAAATAGGGTAAAATCGCAATTGTAAGTGAATTGTAGTTGGCTTCTTTCAGCTACATACATTTGATTAATAAACCATACATTCATTAGCCATGAACCACTGGTCTTTAAAGTAAATGTAAATGAATGACCCTGCTTTTTTGATCTTCAGACAGTTTTAAAAACATTTATGAAATAAAGCTTAAAAAAATAGGTCAAGGGCTGTTTCCTACAAGCCAAAGAGCTAATGGGATACAATCCATCAAATCCCATAATCAATTCAAATTCTGATACAGAAACTTAGAAAGCTGCAAGTTTACAAGAGACATATTGTAAAACAGCTTTTCAAGCGGGGAAAAAAAGAAGTATTGTTAATTTGCTTTAAACTCACAAGCAGTTCAACACTTCCAAGAACATTTAAAAAAAAATACTGTAAGAAGGCAACCTTAATTAAGGTTACAGCAACTCAAACAGAAATGAGAGAATATGAGGATGGAAGAAACCCTGTAAGTCATGAAGCTGAGTATCCTGCAAGAATTCACCCCAGACTATCCTGTTCAGAAATGTAAACCAGGATGTTTCTGCATTGAAACATGCGTGAAAGTTAAACATTTTCCCTCAAGAACATAGAATCATAGAATGGTTTAGCTTGGAAAGGACCTTAAAAATAATCTAGTTCTGCCCCCCGTCAGGGACACCTTCCACTAGACCAGGCTGCTCTGGGGCCCATCCAACCTGGCCTTGAACACTTCCAGGGATGGGGCATCCACAAGCTCCCTGGGCAACTCATTCCAGGGCTTCACCACCCTCTGAGTAAAGAATTTCTTCCTAACAGCTAACCTAAACCTGTCCTCTTCCAGTTTAAAGCTAGTTCCCCTTGTCCTGTCACTATCTGTCTATATAAAAAGTCTCTTTTCCTCCTTTTTGTATGTCGCTTTAAGGCACTGGAAGGCTGCAATGCGGTTTCCAATGAGGTTTCCATCTCTTCTCCATTCTGAACAACCCCACCTCAGTTTTGGTAGGAGGCTCTATCCCTCTATCATCTTCGTGGCCCTCCTCTGGACTGACTCTAACAGATTCACATGATTCTTGTGCGGAGGACCCCAGACCTGGACCCAGCACTCCTGATAGGGTCCCACGAGTGCAGAGTAGAGGGGTAGAATCCCCTCCCTTGACCTGCTGGCCACGCTGCTTTGGATGCAGCCCAGGACGTGTTTGACTTTCTGGGTTGCAAGTGCACACTGCTGGCTCATGCCCAGCTCTTCATCCACAAGAACCCCCAAGTCCTCCTCTGCTGGGCTGCTTCTCCCAGTCTGTACTTATGCCTAGGATTGCCCTGACCCAGGTGCAGCACCTTGCACTTGACCTTACTGAACTTCATGAAATTCCAATGTCCCAAAACTCATGTTTGTCCATGTCCCTCCGGATGGCATACCATCCTTCTCTTGTGTCAACTGCACCACTCAGCTTCATGTCATCTGCTAACTTGCTGAGGGTGCACTCGATCCTGCTGTGTCATTGATGAAGATACTGAAGAGCACCAGCCCCAAGACACATCCCTGAAGGACACCACTTGTCACCAGCCTCCATGCGGACAGAGAGCCATTGACCTCAACTCTGGCTGCAATGATCGACCCAATCCCTTATCCACTGAGTAGTCCATTCATCATCTCCATGTCTCTCCAGTTTGGAGATAAGGATGTCATGTGAGACCATACCAAAGGCCTTACGGAAATCTAAACAGATATCTGTCAGACTTTCTTCATCAGCCATTGCCATCACTCCATTATAAAAGGTCACCATATTGGCCAGGCATTATTTGTCATTGGTAAATGTGTGTTGGCGGCCTTGGATCACTTCCTTATCTTCTACGTGCCTTAGTACATAACTAAAAAAACTTTTTCCCATGAACTGGAATCACTGTTAGATGATGAAAAGAGTTACCAGGAATTGCTCCTAAAGAACATTTTATTCTAGGAATGCTTCAGTTTTCCTGGGAATTGATCAGTGGTTTTGTCTCTACTGGAATAATCACAACTGTCTCCCACTATTTTTTTAGGAATTCTGCATGGGGAAGACTCAGGCTGCAGGACATGATGACAGCTGGAATAAACCACTGCTAATCACATACCTGATAAAAAACCACCAGGTCATGCTTTTGAAGAAGATGAGCAAGAAAATAATTCCTAACTCAAATTCAACACTCAGCCCAACACCTGAGCCAGCCAACCACCAAATCTGTTTGATATTTGCCTGTCTCCCTAACACCACCAAGGTATCACTCCACTTTCCTTGCAGACTCTTTATTAAACTTGTTTTACATTTCAGGGGTTCTCTATGAAGCTGTAACATGAAACAATTCAGGTCCTGATTAATCTCTCTTAAATTAAAGCAATCAGTAAGGATCCTAATCCCCCTGCATATCCTATAGTGGATGGAAAGTATAGATCCTAGTGTGAGTGCTAATTCAGGGGCTCTGAATTCCTCTCTGGAGATACCTGTCTTACCTCCACAGCAGAGGGACAACTGCAGTCTTCACTTCTGTGTGGTCAGGTGCATGAACTTAGTATGGGTGAATGTATCTTACACTTCACTTATCAGAATTTCACATTTTATTTAAACAAGGGTTTGCACCATGATGGCTTTAGGTTGGTAGAGGGTGGCATGCCAACAACTTTCCAGCCTCCATCCCATGTACCAATGAAGACAGTAAGTACCCTGCTTCTGGCTGTATCTTGGTTTCAGATTAAATTTTAGGTACCAGAATGTAGGTATCTAAAATTGCTTGACCTATGCACTCTCCCTGTGCCCAACAGCAATCAGTACCATCAGTGGAGCTCGAACTGATTTATTTCACCTGAAGAAAACAAGCAGGGCTCAATTCAGCTGCCTCAAGATAGGGGTCTATCTGGTACTGTGAGATGCTCCATGGTATTTATTTCACATTCACACACAGCTGGCATGTCTGACACTGCCACAGACAGAGAATTACACCCTTCTGGACCCACAGCTGGAGGCCTCACAAGACAGACATCTCTGTTTAGGAGAATGAATGGTGCCCTTTATGTCTTCGTTACAAGTATGTCCCTGCATCGTAAATGATTTCCACAAAACCATTAACAGTATCTCAGGAGAGGTGACCAGGGAGAGAACAAAAACAGAGGACAAATACGCTGAAACTGCACTCATTGCCCATTTGGACATGCCAGAAGCTTAAAGGGTTCAACACTGAGGTACAAATATCACCACACTCAAATAAAGGGTCTGTGCATGTATCCCACCAAGCCCCAGGCAAGGATCATGCTGAAAACTGGGCATCACATATAGATTATGTGGAGCAGCAGAGCACTCCCACTCATGTGGCAACAAGGATTTTATCCTTTAATAAAGCAAACACTTTGCCTCATTTTCTGGCAATACCTAAACAATGTCAATGCCATTTTTGGAAATGTTACTGCAACTGTGGCCACCATTTTTAACTCTCCCTTAGTACATGCTGTAACATGGTGATTCTCTGAAAGGCAAATTATCCAGTCTGATCAAAAAGTATATCTCAGCTGAGCATGGGAAGTCTCTAAGTTAAACTCATTTAATGTTTTTCCCATACTGGCAGTATAAATCAAACCAATCAACCCTAGTGAAATTGCTCAGAGAATTCAGGAAACAGTAAATTTTACTGCTAAGCCTATTCAAAAGAGGCTAAAAAAACCTCTGCTTTTTAATTATGCCAAGTATTTATTTTACTACAGCCACCATCCATTGGTTACTACTGTTATTACACAGCATTTTTCATCAGTATTTTATGTTTGTGTGTTCAGTGCAGGAGAGAAAATGGCTATAAAATAGTAGTAGAGGTAAATATTCATCAGTTAAAAACAAAGCAATGGTAGCAGAAAGCTTTTGACTTAAAATCTTTCATATTCTGGAACTGTGCCGCGATGCCGCTGGCAGGGGCACCAGGCTCCCGCCCGCGGTTTCAGAGGCTTGCCAAGCTGCTTTGGGGCGCGGGAGGGCTGGCAAAGGTCCAGCAGGGGTTCACCTAATCCACCTGTGTTCCAGGCATGCAGAGGAAGGAGAGACGAGGCGGAGGGGCTTTCCAGATGGTTTATTCGGGCACAGGGTTCGTGCCAGGGGAAGCACCGGCACGGCATCTTACAGTTACATATATACCAACGTGAGGGAACGGGGGAGGATACAAAACATCATATGGTGTAGGGATGTGAGGTTTGAATTTAGCGGGCTTGCTGATTGGGGGATACTGAGCCTTCCCAAAGGAGAAACCAAATACCGGGGGGGCGGGAAAGGGGGGAGACAGCAGTGCCTGACCATAGCACACCGCAACAGAACTGTTTTGATATTTATAATCTTTTGTATTTATTTCATGCATGAACTGTGTTAATTTAGCTGTGTTACTATAATTAAACTTTAATTCACTCAATGCTGGAATTAGAAAGTTGACATGTTGTTTAAGAAGAAAGCCTTTACTTCAAGCTGAAGGCTGAGAACATATTCCTTTTTTGATACTGATTACCACTATGCATATTGAGGACTGAACATGCAGTAATTGTCTGCAGTGAGTACTGAATATCAAGTTTGTTTGATAAATTTATACACAAAGCTTTCCACGTCTTTAGAAATATCACCCACTTTCCCAAACACACAGGAACTGAAAGGGCATAGATTCTTCCTAATAAAACAAGAGAAAGCTTCCTGAGAGCCACCCTTGCTTGAATACAACAGAAATAGCTTCCACTTTGCTGGTGGCCAGCTCTGTTTTAAGGGCTGATGTCACTCAGTTACACAAGAGCCACAGCACTGCAGCCACTCAGAGACCACTTTCACCAGTTTGGAATTAAACAAAGGCCAACTGAGGATATAAAATAAAGACTGCATCATCAAATGAAACCTAAAGCAAATATTAGTAAGGGGAAGGCATTTTCTGAGATGATTGGGACACATTACTTGGAAGCAACTAAAGAACTGGATGAACATGTCAGGACAAAGATTTCTATAGGATCTCCTAATAACTAGAAGCAATTTCCTTTTTTAAAACTCATTTGCAAGAAAATAGGATAGTTTTTCACTCAGTGTGAATGGGTCCATAATTGTTGGCTTCTACTTGGAAAGTTAGCAGGACACCTTTCAAGACAAGTTTCTGATTAAAAACTATTCAGAAATGGAAATTTTTCATGATAAATTGCTGCATAAAACTCCTTCTTGTGACATACAACATCCATAAAGTGTAACGGAGCTTCATTCCTAAACACTGAAAAAAAGGATTAAAACTCAAGAATAGTCTGCTTTAAAAAAAAATCACTGTACTAATTTTTGTTGAAATAAATACACTCTTCATGCAAATCAAGAGTTGCACAATATGATTATTTATTTCTAATTTAGCCATTAGGAAGAAATTCTTCACTGTGAGTGTTGTGAGGCACTGGAACAGGTTGCCCAGAAAAGTTGTGGATGCCCCATCCCTGGAAGTGTTCAAGGCCAGGTTGGATGGGGCTCTGAGCAGCCTGGTCTAGTGGAAGGTGTCCCTGCCTATGGCAGGGGGCCAGAACTAGACTGTCTTTGAAGTCCCTTCCAACCCAAACCTTCTGTGATTCTATGATTCTGTGAATCAATATTTTACATTAAAAGCTAAGCCAGAAAAACCAGTAATTCTTAATCTATCTGGAACTCAGCAGAGTATTCCAATAGTCACAATCAGTTCTGGAATCAGATGCCTATGCCAGTAGTTGACACGCTAAAAACAATTATTCATATGGGAAGGAGGATATTAGTGAAGCCAGTGAAGGACTGGCTTCAAGGTCAGTTAGATTTAAAACTTCCACCAACAAAATATTAAATATAAATGTGAACGTGAAGACAACTCACTGACAACGAAAAGAAGGACCAGAAATCACAAAGATGAAATGTGGGACATCAGTAATGGAAGATCTGTTAGCCTTAGCTCAGAGGTCATGCACTTCAGGACAGGGGCAAGAGCTGCTGGGTGCTGTGCTTCCACAACTGAAAACACAGACGAGGCCAAGGACCAGGAGCTATCAATTGTTTCTAGTAATGAGACCCAGAAACGCAATAGTACTGTCAATCCCCATATTGTCAACAGAAATATTTGTATCACTGCCCAAAAATTCTCTGATGAAGCCTCATCTAGAATTTCAAAGAAAATTTAGTGAACAATTAAATAAATAAATAAATAAATAAATAAATAGAATGATTTATATGCCATGAGTGAGACCAGTTCTTTGGACAAGGACTTCTACTTACTTACAGTAAAACTGCAGCTTCCTAAAAATACACTCGGAAGAACTGGAAAGTAAAAACATCAGATTTATTTAAGCTAGTACAAAATTGTAGGCAAAAAAGTCTGGATGTTATCTATTAGCCTATTTGGGGTTGAGATGAGAAGTCTAATTTTATGGATTTTATTAGCTTTTTTCATCTTTGTCTTCCTGTTCCCTCAAACACAAGAATGAGGCTTAGAACCACAAGTCTAGAAACTTGTTTGTGTCCTTATAAAGACGAAATTCCTATTCAAGCACTTTAGTTTGCAAGTTCAATCCTCTGGAGAAAGATATAAACCAACAAACCCAATCGTCCCTATTTTCCAAAATTTGTAGCAAAACGACAGCTTGCTCCAGGAAGAGTGGAAAACAAATCTCTGTAAGAGTCCTTCCACGTCACAAATTAGGCTTGATAAATCAGATGCCTTGTCATACAAGTTTTGAATTCATGTGCCAAACTAGGGGTAGCAGGCAGGTCTGCCTTCCCACCGTGGTGAAAACCTGTCTCTGCCTGAAGTCCACGGGTGATGTGAGAATTCTTAGCCATCTGACAGCTAAAAACGTGACCCACCTTCAAAAAAGAAGCATATGGCTTCCAGCACCCAATTCTGACAACATTTTGTCCTTATTCCAATTTTGTGCCAAATTCTCTAACTCTACTACATTTTTGCCTAACATATTATTCACCTTGTGAAAGGATGTTAATCAGTATCATTGTCAAAATGTTTCTCTGGGAAGAGAAATTTCCACCAGGAAAAGGAGTCTGCTTAAAAATCTTTTTAAGGGATATTACAACATGTCCTAAAACAAAATAAAAAAAAAAGGAAAGGAAAAATGTCAATTCACATTTTTATAGTAATACAAACTATAATCTGAAAGGAATCAAAGTCAAAGAAGCTTTATTTCTGTGTGCCCATCCCAAAGAAACATTATTTACTTCATACTATTTCCCTGTCTCCTATAGGATGTAGAGAACCTGAGTCTTCACTTGATCTAAAGAAGAAATTCCCATTTTTTTCCCTAATAAAAACCCAGCCAAATAATATTAATACACAGACACACAGTACTAATAGTTCTGCATTATCATTGTTTGCATCTATCTCTTTCACAATCCACGTTCACATTGGGAAATGCATGGCAGACATGGGGGCATTGAGTTGACCAAAGTAGAGTCTAATCCAACCTGAGACCATAGGTGAATGATTCCCTTCAATAACTGCAGCATAAAATCACAACCCTACAACTGTACCCAAGTGCATCTCCACAGTTTTTCTGATGAAAACTGGTAATGAGAAAAGGTTAAAGTGCAATACTCTAGTGACATATTATCTTCCCAAGGCTCTGGTTTCTGTCTATCTATGTATTTATCCTGCTTTTGATCAGGACTATAACCAAACACTGATATTCTGCAGCACCTGTTTGTGTAATTCCCTCTGAAGTAAACCAGATCCAGGAATTGCACTTTGTAAAATCTCTGGATTTAATGAACTGTAATTTCATGACAGCAATACTCAGCGAAACTGAATACCATTGGAAATAGGCACTGGAGTTAATTGCTCGAGGCATATAACAAAAGGATTGCAATACAAGCCCATGTCCAGAAAGCTGTGTGAGAGCAAACAAAAGATTAAAAGCAGAAGGAAACTGCTACTGCATGAGAGAGGCTGGGTCTCTTTCAGCTCTTTCAGCACAGGAATGGGCCTTGTCAGTACTTTGTGCAGTGCACTGCACACCACTAAAAAGCATCCTTAAGCAGGTGACTTTGGACTCTACAACACAGGATGAGGGGAAACACAACCCTGAGTCTGACACAAAGAGTGAAACTTTGAGCAGACTTTCAGAGATGTGACAAAGAAGTCCCTACAAGTAAGCAAAGATTTACAGGATTCCTCTACTCCACCCTTTCCAGGAGGTGCAAATAGCAGGTGTCTTGGCTCCTCACCATCCCTGAACTTCGCTGGTGGTGCAGCATTCCCTCCGTCTCTCTCTTGCTCAGAGGTTTGGTCCTCTGGCAATCAGCAAGTAGGTGTCTGATACATTTTTTTCTAACTTCATGGCAAGGATTGCACTTTGTTAATACTGCCAGACATATATGATAGCTGTCAAGCTGGTGAGTTATTTTAACACTTGGAGAACTGGCTCTGAAACAGTCAGGTAGCAAAATGCTAACGGAAAAGATAAGCAAATGAGTCAAATCAAGTATGCTACACTGTCTGTCTAATGTTGCTTGGACGTCTGGAAAGAAAAACAAATCTTTCTACTGGCCAAATTCATTTTTATAACACCCAAGTGCCTTCCTGTAATTCACTAACTCACCTCACTCACAGGTCTCTCCCCTGGAGATAACTGCAGGTGCAGTATTTTCTAAGTACGTGCAGTTTTACTTCTTCTACTCACCTCCAGTTTCTCTCTGTGGAATTTTCCTGCCAACAGCCATAGACCTACATGCACTTAGAAGGGTAAAAGTTTCTGAAGAGTATTATTCTTCAATATTTAGTAGAAGGAAATGCTTATTGTATACACTGTATGTGACTGAAAATGAACAGTTAATGCAGAATTTTGTCCTCACTCAGGAAACTGGCCACTTCTTGAAGCTAATATAATTTACTGCTCATCTGTTTTACCAGTTTTTTCTCCAAACAACTACAGGATTGAAGACTTCATTTACCAAAAAAAAATCTATAGAAGTGGGCCAATTCTAGAGCAATTAGTACAGGAGCACCATTGTATTCAAGGAAATCAAGTAGCTTTTTTTCTTCATATTAGAGTTATTAGTCAATTGACAATTCAAAGTGCTGTAGCAACTGGCCATGTATGGAGTGTTCTAAAGACTATTAATTCAAACAAGAAGGAAGCCCAGGAAGGAAGCATTTAGTGATACTGCTAAGAAAATTACTCCCAAAGAAGTTAATGATGGTGCAAGGGCAAAAGGACAATTTCACTATTTTTACTCATGTTTTTCACTTTTTACAGAGAGGCTGACAGTGGTTTAGTAATAGTTTAAGTTAGGCTGGGGTCTCCATTAAATTATGCAAGCAGCCTGAAAAGAGAGTAGATTTGAAAAGCTACTCAGAGCTATGAAAAGAAACATGTTGCAGCTGGTGCCCGTGATCATCTTTTCATCCAGGCTGCCATCCTCTTCTTGTTTGCTTCCCCCCTACATGAACATATACATCATTGTTAACTTTAAAAAGACATATCCTTGAATGTGTTCCCTCTGCAGATTCTTTACTACCTCATCATTTCCATCCATGAATCACAAAGAGACAGGAAAAAAAGATTCTTACACAAATAAATTAATATTAAGCTTTATGAGACTGTGATATGATTCTTAAAGACAGCAGTTGTAATATCACAAATAAACAAAAAAGATGTATCTATGTATTGTAATTGGCTGATCATACAAATACTTATTAAATATAAACACATATGCTTTTGTAGATTTGTTAGAAAGATTCGTTAATTGCTTAATGAAAGATGTCTTTCAGATACTAATTCCTTCATTTAGTTCGACAGATTAAATTTTATATGAGGAGATATTAGCATGCATGCAATGAAGTCACAAGGACAACTAAAAAGCTTAAAATGTTAATAGATGAAGTGCAGCTTTCTCAGTTATTCCAAACTAAAAGCTATAATCTTCATTACATGCACTAAAGATCATATTTTCCTCTGCCTTCTGCAGAGATAAGACAGCTATATTTAACACAGAAACGAACACCACAATATGTTTCGATTCAGCTGCTATATTTTCATCATCATAAATAAATTATGAAAACTTGAAACAGTGCATGAACGATTCCACATAGAAAACAACAACAAAAATGCAATTAATTTTTATAGAAGAGAAAATTGATAGTTGACATCCAGGCAATCCAATTGCTTCTATATTTCATCGCAGTAGCTTTAGGCAATTATCTTCTTGATAATCTCTCTTCACAATGTGTTTTCAGAAAAAAAAACTCCAAACAATTGGCTTTAGTTACTAAGGCACTACAGGGTTAATGTCAACCATTGCTGTAAAAAGCAAATTACTAGCAATACCAACAGTCCAGATCCTTCCTTTTTGCTGTAGACTGAAGTTCAATCTGGCATCATCTTTTCTCTGTCCCCAGTAGGGTGCAGGGAGCCCTCTAGCTTCCATGTGGAATTCCTACTGTGGTACATATTGGCCAGCATACAGCTGCTCTAAACAACTATTTGCATCTACAATGCGGTCATCCCACCACCTTCTTTTCAGATCAATATGATTGGGACAAACAATAGTTTGATTTTGATTGCTCTATAGTACGCTTGGGTAGAGCTGCTGAATGCAAGCGCATCGCTCAGAGACAATGGGCTGGTTCATCATCCAAAGCGTCCCTTTTCAAACAGCTGCCTCTGCCACACTCACACTGACAAACGTCCAGAAAAACAGATGGTTTCAGCATTCATGGGCAGTTTAGTGAAAGCCCTAGAGTCAACTATTCAAGACATTTTATCATCTAGCTGATAATAGAGCATTGCTTGGAGATAAAAATTAAAAATACATTTAAAAACTCTATTAATTCGCACCCACGTGCAGCCCCCTTGCGCATACACAAAACAACTTCCCCGTGCCCTGTAACACTGCAAAGTGCAAGCACTAAAGGAAGCTTCAGTCTTAATCCCTTCTGTGGGATAGCAGCACCACTATGAAAAATGACAATCAGTGGGTAATCTCACCAACCACATATACTGCAATACCCACAAACAAAAGCAATGAATTAGTAACTGAATGGGAAGTTTAACTTTGAGCTGCCTGAGGTTTGCTGTGCATTAAACCAGGTCTTATTTTTTTTTTCCCCTTGGTTTTTTTCAGGCTGAAACACAAATGCTTTTGAGGCATTGTATTGGGAAAGGCACAGGATGCACTAAGATATAGATTCTGCTCATACCTACAGACAATCACACCATTCCCAACCAAGTCACCGGTATTAAGCAGCCTCCAAGGCAGAGAAGCTGTGCTATTAAAAAGCTGAGGGTCTGTGCTCCCTTGAGCATGGCTGCACCACACTTGTCTGGAGGAACATGAAGGACAATGACTCCCCAGCTCCACTAGCCACAAAGCCCAACCTAGAGAGGAGAACTGGGAAGTATTATCCTTCTGGGATGTCTGGACAGTGTTATCTTTCACAGGATGCATTACTAGTCCAATTTGCTCCACAAATCCCTACAACTTTGGGGAAACTTCAGCTCCTTCAAGTCACACTGAAAAGTCTATCGCTTCTTGAGGGCAGGTAGAAGGAGTCAGCTTCTGTGAAAAAAATGGTGGTATATTTATTATTCCTTACTTAACATTTTTAAAAGATTCATTATTACTGATCTATTAATATTTTGTTGGACCACATGAATTTTCCATAGCAAACATAAATGCCATACTGGGCACTGCATTAGTCCAATGAGCTGAGGTGCTGCAGAGTCATGCTTACTCTAACTCTGCTTTTCAGCAGAACACGTGGGACTGAGGCTTGCAAATGCTGGGAACTTTCGGGCAGCTGTATGCAAGTGTGTGTCATACTACTAAAGAAAAGCAAAGAAACAGAAAGAAAGGGTCAGCAATCATTTTTGCGAATACCTCAATGTTTAAAGGATAAAACTCAGCATATGTATTTTGGAATTGAAAAATAGTCAGAAAGACAAATCTGACCATATACTGTAAATGTGGACTTATTTTTTTCTTAATAATTTTTGTTTTCTAAAATGCTTAATCTATTGCTTTCAGCTCAGGGAAATGATATTCTGAATCTAATCAGAAATCCCCCTTGATTAAAATTTTACGGAAGGAAATCTCTGAGCGGTGAGAGATGGTACCAACTTGTAAAAATGAAGATATTTTAGTCCATGTGGCCATACACAAACATAGTCAACATGTATAAAGTAGCTTTTCTCTACACTAATGATGTCAGTTTTGAACATGGGCTTCTATTTCCCCAAAAACTCTTCCTTACTGCTGAACTTGTGTGAAGAGACCCTCTGAAGGCACTTCAGGTGTCTGTTTCCTCTTTCAGAACTTCTCCCATACCTCTGCTGTAACATCAGCCAAGTGTTACTGAGGTGTGCATGTTATTCAGATAGACAATATTACAGTTAGGACTACAAAAACAGAACTCTCAGAAACCTCAGGAGATGGTTTAAACCCTCTGCTGTATAAAAAGGGAAAGGGGCATAAATATTCTATACAAAACTAACTCCTTGAACCTTTTATTTTAAATCTTACTTTTAAAATTCTTGATTTCCTCATGATTTCTTTTGGAAACTCTCCAATTTATCTACATCTTTCTTTATATGCCGTCCCCAAAACTGGATTCAATACTCCAGCTGAGGCCTCACCAGCACCATATGGTGCAAAATAATTACTTCCCATGTCTTACACATGACACTCCTGTTAAAGATTCCCGAAAAAAGAGGTGCTTTATTTGCAATAGCATGTCCTTTGTGAGTTGTATTTCACTAGTGATCTCCTAAGGCCCCAGACACTTTTCTGCCTTCCAATTACTTCTAGCTTTTGTCTTTGTGCATTTACTGTATTGTGTGCAGTATTTTGTCCTTCTTTACCAAAAATTCACCTGGTCTATTTTGATATAGATGCTTCTGAACCAATGCATTACTCCGAAGTGTTGTGAACCTCCCCGCCTGCCCCTGCCCAACTCTATGAAAAAAAAAGTGTATTTTCTCATTAGCATTCTGAGTGATGGATTAGATGGACTACAGAGCAGAACTTTCTGTGGAAGAGCCTGTTCAGCAAAACCAGGTGAGCTGCCCCTGCGGCAGCTGGGAAGGGCACCACCAATAACTTCTCTTTGAGAACACGTTTCAACTGCTTTGCAGTCACTTATGGTGATTTCATCTAGGCCGTATTTTTCAAGCTTGCTTATAAGAATGTCATGTTGGACAGTGTCAAAAGCCTCACTTAAGTCAAGATACATCACATCTCCTAGTTCTCTGTTATCCACTAGGCCAGTTACTCTGTCAAAGAAGGAAATGAGATTGGTTTGACACAATTTGTTCTTGACAAATTCATGCTGGCTGTTTTTTATCACCTGATTATTGTCTAGGTGCTTATGAATTGTTTTAACATTTCTCTGGGGGAATCAAACCAGGGCTAAACTGGACTTGGCAACTGGGAAAAGGAGAATCTGGGGAATTCATGACAAGCCTGACTTTCTTCAGCCCTGCCATGTTGCTTCTGTTTACATTAAACATAACTTACAGCTTAAGACCAAACCAACAAAACCTGGCCCACTTCTATGGTAGGACCGTCTTGCAGTCAAACACTAATTACACTACATTGCTACAGTGCAAGAATCATTTAGATCTAGAAGAATCATTTAATCTAACTCCTGTCCGAGAAGCTGCAGGGCTGAAATCCTATTCCCACTTTGTCTAATAAGGCCAGGACTTGGTCTTGCATCTTGGGATGAATTCTCAGACTTCTGCTGCTCAGACTTTCAGGGCTGGCTTTACGTCTCCTAGTGACATGTTATTGCAACATGCAGACACATACTTAGTTTTCTAGCACATTTAAAATGTTACCTACTCAGTCACATTAAAAGGAGTCTTCACATTGCTTGTAACAGCCTTTGAATGAGGCTTCAGAACACAAAATTTATCATTCTTTGTTTTCATAGCCTCTTTCCCAGAAAGGTCCTGACCTTATACCAGAGGTTTGAGACTTTGAGTGGTACTGCAATAAGAGTAATAAATATTATAGGAAAGCCATAAATCCCACCTCAGTTTAGAGAATGAGAATATGTTGTGAAATC